>JAWMRA010000020.1:5843931-5875670 GCA_035584735.1 Pseudotriccus pelzelni
GCAGACCCTGAATGGAATAAAGGAGCAGAGGAAACAACTCCATACAGAAATGGGAAGTATTCAAAGATGAGTTCATATCAGCAGAAAATACACATGCAGCCTGACAAAAATACATGAAGGGTCAGAAAAGCAATCTCTGTCTTGGGAAATCCAAAATAGCAAAGCAGATGATCTTGGGCTGCAGAGGAAGGATGGTCTGGGGGACAGCACACTGGCCTCAGCCTCTGAACATCCAGCAGGGTTCCCCAGTTTGTCAAGGACCAGGATGCACAGGGAGAGGAGAGCACGAGGCCACCCCGCACTGCACACAAACCCAACCAACCAACGGGGGCACCCAGGAGGAGATCTGCAACCAAGGGGGCTGCAAACACCAAGGCACAGAGCAGCTGCCAAGGATGAGAAAAATGAACAAATCAAATGAAGCTGAAGATGTAAAAATGCACTTCTTCAAGTAGCTGAAGTCCAAAACAAGGTAGTGACGGTGGGATGTGAGCCACAATCTGAAAGGAAGAGGCAGAAGCAAGGGGATGCAAGCAAATATCTGTGGAACATCTTGGGAATCAGGGAAGGTACCTGTGGATGCCAGGACACCTATATATAACAGCAGCTCTAGGGAAGATCAAGGAAATTAAATACCAGTCAGCCTGATTTCAGCAGTAGGAAAGATATTGGAAACACTAATCAGGGACAAAATAGGGAAAGTTATGATTTAATTAAAGATATTCAGCACGGATTCACAAAAGAGAGATCATACGTAACAAAACTAATAGAATACTTGGGAAAAAAAATAATACACGTTCCCCCCCAAAAAAAAAAAACAAACAAACCTGCAACAAAAAAATCAAAAAGAATTGAAGGAAGCCATGAACATGTTATGTGGGCTCTCTGAAAGCTAATGCTGTATGATCCCCTAACAGGCTACAACACTAAGTTCTGGAGAGAGTGTGAGCTAAGTAATGCATAATAAACTGGACAGCCTATGTGAGCACAGTGCTTTGCATCTCAACAGCATGAGAGAGACAGAGAGAGAGGAGTGTGGGAGAGGGTAGCTGGCCTGTCCCAAAGATCGTTAGAGAAGCTGATTTTATTTCACTCCTGTTTCAATAGCATGCAAAAACTAAGTGAAATTTACTCAAAGTAGGAAATGGAGGAGAAGTCACAGACAATATGAAAGAAGGGGCAATATATAAACAAAAAAAATCCAGCTTGCATTTTAGTGAGCAGAGAAAGTGATGGGATATGATTCAACACAGAAAAAATGTCAAGTGACACTGTGGTAAGAACAAAAGGCAGGCACCACTCTCTGCTCTCCTTAGTGGAGACGGAAGGGGCAGAAGCATGGTAAATAATTAGAAATAAACTCTCCAAATCTTAGGCCTAGAATCTAATGTTAGCATGAAAAGAACCAAAGATATTCTTCGAATTTCCAAATTGAGGCACTGACTAAACTGAACAAAATCATTCCTGCAGCATGTAGCAGGGTGATGAGGAAATATTTGCAGGACTATACCCTAACTTTTGTTATGTTTATAATTAGGATAATATCAGAGCATCCAAAAATCCAAGGGACAAAGTTATCCCAGCAAGTCAAAGTCCAAACCAACTCAGTATTCCTTAAAAGCCCAGGTAGGGAATACACAACTGCTGAAGAAGCCTCAAGTTACAGCCCCATCTAACAAGAAGTGAGCACTAAAGCTAAGGAAAAGCAGCCACTAATGGAATTTAAGTGGAATTTTTTTACACAGAGATGATAGTCAATGTCACACACAACCCAGGGCAGCATTAACAACCTGTGGAAAAATATTACACTATGACTCATGCAGAAGAAAAGCCAAACAGTGCAATTATGTTCCTGACTTTTCATCCTTCAGTACTTTAAAACTATGAGAGCTGCTATTGCAGTGAAATATTATAAAATAAAGACTTAATTTGTATTGTGGGCCAGGAAAGCACTGTAAGCCAGCTCAAATCTCCAAATTTTCATGCATGTAACATGTGAAAACAGCTAACTGTGAGGGGCCAGAGGATACATACAGAGCCCCCTACACCACTGGGCTGATGAGACGCCCTGCTGACCACCTCCCTCTGCAGATCTGCCATCACACCCAACTCACTTCATATAATTTGGGGGGGGGGGCTGGGTAAAAAAAAAAAAAAAAAAAAGGGGTGTCATAATGATGTTGCTTCCCCCTTATGAACCCAAACATGAAGTTACTAGAAATGGGAGGCTAGAAATTCTATTGCTCCAACTATCACAGAAACAAATGGGATTTACATGTAGCAATACAGCCACAGGGCAAGTGACAGACTGGTCATAGTGACATAGCTGTCTGTAAGTGACAGGACAGCCCTTATTGCCTATACCACAATGCATTTTCATTCTTGGGTGTTTTCGGGGTTATGCCTTCAGGGAGTAACCTTAAAACCAGTGATTTGTAGTGGAAGCCCCAAGAGATGCCCAAAGACAATGTCACCCTCTGCCAGCACAGCATGATAAACACTGGATATACATAGATTGCAGGACTCAGAGGCGGATCAATAGCAAGGAAAGGGAGGGTGAAGCAGAGAGGCAGAGGTAAGTTTGCCACACTGAAGCTGCAGGACGAGGGCTCTGTGTTACAGGTGCTGTGTCCCTGGCTGCCCCACGCCCACCCTTCCCTCTCTTGCTTCTTGGAATGTCACCATCTATTCCTAACTAGAATTCCACACATAAAAGTCACCATCATGCCACTTCATGCTGGGGCATGAGCTAGATTCAGAGCCTCTTGCAGAGACAAGAGGGAAGGTGGGGGTTCCTCTGCCTGCCAGCTCACTCCTTTACTGGTTCCCCAAAATCCAGGAGGGGGTGCTTTGGGTAGTGCATGACAACAGCATATTTTGTTCAGAGCAAAGCAGACATCTCCTCTGTCCACACTCCCACCGCCCATCCAGGAAAAGGCTATCATGAAATTACAGCTATAGGCACTCACATAAATAGCACCAAACTTTAATTCACAACTGAGCCAAGCACAGCGCCCCCTAACTACAACCAGAGCCGTGAATGTGAGGTGTGTAGAATGAAAACAAAGGGTTAAAATACCTGTCTGGATTTTTTCTTGAAAATCAGTCATTGAGAATCATCTGTCAGTAAGATAAAATTAATTACTACATGTAAAATCGGGGGGGGGGGGAGAAAAAGCAGCATAAATGTAAATATTATGTAATATTACAAAAGTGTTCATAAAATCCTATTGTTAATGATGCATGTTCACCTTTCTAATACTCAAGCTAGCCAAGATTATTATACCCAATTTGCAATAATCAGAAAGGAGAGGGAAAAAAAGGATTTTTTTTTTTTAATTATTGTATCTGACTTTAGAAGCTTTGGAAAAAGCCTCAAATTACAGTAACTTGCAAAATTCAGTCATCTTTTTTGAATACTGTTAGAGGGCTGGTGCTGAAGAAATTGCTGGAGTTTAAATGTTAGACATTTATGCTTAACAAAGCTAGCAAATAGAAACCTTAACCACTTCATTCACTCAAATCAGGGCAATTATTGCACTTTTCTCTTGCAAGTATTTTACTAATTTATGCAGAGTTAGTCTTACTTAGGCATTAAATCAATTACTGGTAATATATTAAATATGTTTTTAAGTTTAACATGCAAATATAGTTCTGTACTGGAGTTTTAAGGCCTTTTTTGGAGACATTTGTACATGTTTACATAAAAAGGGCTTTAAAAATTTGGCAGCAAATAGATGCATAAGTTTCTTAGAGAAGAGGCACAAACCTCCTGCGCACCCCAGGCCAGCAAGCCACTTCCCCAGGGCAGCACTCAAATGCTCCAGGAATCAGAAGAAACACCTCCCACCTCCAAAAAGAGATTAAAAAAATATATAACCTAGCCAGCATACTATGTGGAGTGCTGCTTCAGCTAATTATTAAATTAATAATAATTTTTAAAACAGAAAAAAAAAAAGGCAGTATCTTACTGTAACAGAGACATGGCATGTCCATTTTGCTGTTTTTGACACATAGCCCTTCACCCCTCCTGGAGAGCAGCAGCTTGGTTACAGGGGATAGGACATGAGCCTGGCTGTGACTGGAGCCTCGCACAGCTGTTCAAGCACCAATCAACTCTGTCCCATTTTGTTCCCCTCACAGTCTCAGGGCAGACTATGGCTGACTCCAATTCCCTTCTCCCCACGCCATCAGCACACAGTGCTCCATCTGACCCTCTGTGAGGATAGGGGCTGATACAGGGATGTTGAGACTGGGACACTCCAGCCTGACCACCTCATATCAGCTCTCAACATCAGTCCTTGAGACACTCGGTCTGAATACTGAAAGATAGTGGGATTTTAAGGGGTAAGCTCAGCAGAAGCTGGCCACATTCACCCCTGGGAGACACTGCTGAGTGTCTCCCATGAGAGGCTGGGCAGTCTTTTTATTGTGGCTCCAAAGAGGAGTCCTTGGTATTGTGCAGCACAAGTCTAGCAAGTACCAGCCTCAGGAATAACTCCATCAGAGCCCTGGACATGCAAAGCTCCTGTTGGTAGAGAAAAAGGTATAAAAAGGAAAAAAAAGTAATTGAAGGACTGCTGAATTTAGTAAAAAGCTTTTTTTAAAATATAATCGAAGTGTATAAAACTACCAAATACGCCCCTGCACCCAGAGGACATCCTCCAGCTGACAGACAGACTACCACTGGTTACTGCCCTGGACAAAAGCAGGTCCACGGAGCCTCACAGCTGGAAGGATAAGGCACAGGGACAGCATCTGCTGTGATAAACAAGCAGCACAAAGATCTTCCCTGAGGGTGCAACACCTCCACGTTTTCTTCCATAAAATCTCCATTAAAAAAAAAATTAATCTTGAAAAGCAACTGCTGAGGCTGTGGAGTCAAAAGAAGTCCTGTGTTAACAAGGCAAAAAGTTGAGGGTGCTCACACAGCAGGATGGTTTTGAGGAAGCTACTCATTCCCAGCTGGACCAGCACCAAACAAATCACTAGTTCCTTCTTGGACCCAGTTTCCTCAACCAAGAAAGCTGAGACTGCAAATTGCTATTAAGAATTGGAAGGAAAAAGTGTCTTTTTGTTGAAGACATAAAGGGGAGGGGGGGAATAATAAAGCAGCGGAAAGTGGGGATTGGTTGCCAAACTGGAAAAATCAATTATTCTACTGAACAACAGTAGTGACAAATATAGCTGCCTCTACTCCCTCCTCCTCCTCCATTGAACAAATTGTTAAAAGAACCAACAATCTGTTGAACGACAACCCCCGGTATGGTGTCATCATTTAAAAAGTGAACACAGAAAAGGTCTTGTTAAAAAGGAGGCACAAAGCTCCAGACACAGTTTTGGATTCGCCCTCAGTGAATCCCTGTGTTCGTTTTGTTGAGTTTAAAGCAGCCATTCTGAACCGGGTGTTTGATCATATCAATGCAAATAAATGCTTGAAAAGCACCCAAAACAGCCCAGATCATGACGATAGTGTTTGGACTCATTCCATCTGACAGCAAATTCCCACAGTCACTTAGCCCCCCACCTAAGATCTTCTTCACTTGGCTTTTTTTTTTTTTTAAACCCCGTGCAACAGCATTGTCTTTGGTCCAATTATTGCACTTTTAAATGCAAAATGAGGTTTCAAAACCAGCTGATAAATGCTTCTCTTCAAGCAGGATGAATAAAGACCTGATGGTGACACACCGGGTTGGCAGCGTTGCGGCGCAAGGTCCTGCGGGTTTCTTTGGATGAAACGCTCCCGCCTTAGAGGCGGACAAAGGAAAAGAGTGGGAATTTTTCTTCAGTGCCATGCTGGTGATTAGGGTAGTGCTGAACCAAATGGGAGGTGTCTGTAAGGCAAGGCTGCAGCACAGGGGGCTGAGGCTTGGCTTGCACAGGACGAGTGCTGGGAGCGAGGTACCCAATGGGCAGCAGCAGGGCTGGGGACCCACAGGCAGCAGTGGGTGCTTAGCCCTTCTCATTTCTTTAAGGAGGTTTTACATCTTCACTGTTAAGGTAGTGATCTGGTCAAGGTAAGGGATGCAATACTGAAAGGCCTCAAGTATTTCCAAGTTAAACCAGACAAATGATGTCCACGCCAGGAGAAGACCATGGCCAACATACCACTACAACAGCTCCTGGTTTGGCCACCTCAGGCCACCAGGTCGTGATATTTTAACATTTCCAGCCCATGGCAGGTGGGTTTGCATGTCTGATAACAAAACAGGATCTCATGGAGAGCTTCAAAGCTGTGTTTCCACTTGTACTCTCAGGTACTTACTACAAGCAATGTACCCATGCCAATATCCTTCGGTTGCCAAACTGATAAAATAAATAATGCTGGACATAATTTTTGCTTTCTTTTCCTTGTCAGATGAATACATTAAAAAAAATGCTAAAAATCAAAAAATCGTAATAGCTGTTAAGCATTCAGCAGATGGTACCAACTAGGCCCAGATAATTTGAGGCCAAGAAGCCTAAATCCCTGTTGCAGGCAAGAAATAAAATCTAATAGTGACAAATAGGGGGTGGAAACAATGAGTTGAGAGAATTGAGAGGGTCATCCATTCCTTTTGCTTCAAAAATAAAGAGCAATTACTATACTTAAAGGCAGAAGATTTGACCAATGTACCAACAAGAAAACTGAACTTGATGCTAGTCTAGTATGTAAAAGTGCCCTTTTAGGAGTCATGTCTGATTTACGAAGGGGCAAAAGGATCCAAGTCAGGCTTAATTCTATCTTTGCTTCACAAGAAATACCTTTAAAACATTAAACCTTGGAAATTAAAGCTGTTCCCAAAATATTTACCCTAAGAAAACATGCCACAGCTGAACCACGCACAGAAAACACTCTTTTCTTCTAGTTCTTTTAAGGATAATTTTTTAATTTTTTCTAATGAGGAGAGCTACTTTTTGTGGAGGAAAGCACAGCGAAACTGAAAAAAAGAGAATGATTCCTGAGTACAAAGTGCAATGAAAGGCTGTATATGCTTTTCATGTAAGCATACATTATGCCTTCCATATTGTTTAAACTTGCTCATCACTGAACTACTCTACATGTAACTAAATTAAAAATGGCTCAATGCTAACAAAACATAGCAAATTAAGACAGAATCAGGTCAGACTTCTGTTTGAATTATCTAGCTGAGTCTCTAACCTGGTGCAGTATTCGGCCACAGTCAAAAATACATTAAATAGACACAAGCATATATATAAATACGCATATGTATGTCTGTGAGTGTGAACAAACACATTAAAAAAAAAAAAGACAAAATGCACAGGAGCCAAAAATCAGTGTGCCAAGGGAATAAGAGGAAAATAGGACACATTCAGACCTTAATTTTGGGTACAATCATACCCACAAAAAAACCCACCCCAAACAAACCCACACTGAGGCGCAAGATGAAACATTTACATCTTTGGATACCTGATTTGATCCTGTCATCAGGTAGGCAGACACCAGCTCAAATACTCAGAGACTGTGTGAAATTATAGACAGAAATCACAGTAAAAAATGCTGAAGGCAGTGATCAGACTAAAAGGTTCATTGCAAGGAGAAGGTAGTAATACTGCACATTAATGAAAGCCTGGACCTATCACCTGCTGTAATAATTATCATGCTAATATGGGGGGTTGCCTCAGTTTGTGGTTTTTGGCATTCCCATTACTACCAGAAACTGCAAATTCAAACACTGTACGTGTAACATAAATGAAAAAGATTCTCACCTTAATGCTGTGCAGAAGAAATAAATTATGTTTGGTTTTCTTTTTTTTTTCTTTTCATTTTCACTTTTAAATTTCCTTTGACTGGGTGAACCTCAGGCTATAGAAATGCACGCAAGCACTGTAGCTACACAGATACCAGCATACAAATCTCTTCTGTACAGGAAACACATCAACACTAATCCATTTTCTGTACAAAATGTAAAACTTCACATGTTCTGTTCAAGCTCATTACTGACTAGTATCTTAAGCTTGTCAAGTGTTTTAAAGGAGCTTTCCAAGAGAAGTTTGTAGTTAAGCATATGGTAAGCTCGTCCAGTCCATATGACTGGTTGAGCATCGACCACTACTGTTGATACAGTTTCCCTCAATATTATGACAGTATTTGTCAATGAAAATTAAATTGCTGTCAAACTTTTCCCACTAAACTTACAGCACAACACTCGGAGAGAGCCAGCTTCATGACTCAAGCCAATAAGGCCTCTTCTAAAACACTCTTCTGTTTTACCCATTTGTAGAAAATTCCCTGTGGTTTTATTTCTGACTTTTGCAATAACCTACAAAGGTTTTCCAGGACTTTCTGTGAAAAAATTCTGTGAAGCCATACTTAATGTATTTACTGTTTTTTTTTTTTTTCTTATATTCTGGGAAAATCACACACAGCAATATCTGGGCAAGTGTGGGCTGGGCAGACCCCAGTGAGGATAGTCCAGGGCACATTCAACATCTGATGATTTCAGAGGGCAGGAAAAGCCAATGTCCCCTGGGTGGATGGGAAGCACACCAGGACTGCTGAAGTGGGTTCTCAGTGGCTGGGTGTGGTGGTCTGCAAGATGCTGTTATAGGGAAAAGAAGATTTTCAAGCCCAGCACCAGAAGGGGCAGCTCCAAACCCAAGGACCACCTTGCCCTGGGACTTTTGTCTGTGACTCCTACTGCATGATTAAAAAGGTCCTACTCAAACAGATGGGCACTCTTTCCACCCACACACAGGACATAGCAAATACGTTTCCATGTTCTTCCAGAACCAGGGGCTTCAGTTTGATGTTTCTACTCTAACAGATCGTGTACACATGAAAATTTTGATGCAGTACAAAATCAGAAGTCAAGATGCCTTTCCCTTTTGTAATCTGGGGCTGCAGAAATACCAGTCAGCATCAGTGAAGCTTTTCTCCTTCTGGGATCCTTTAGTAAGGGACGGGGGATAGTGCTCAAGGTCATTGCCTTGGGTGTTTTTGACAAAATTATTTGTCTCCTCTTAAATTCAATGTGCAATTTCAGTTGCAGCCACTTCCAAAAGCCTAAATTTGGCAGTTTGTAATACTTAGTCAGTCTGTTGGGAAGGCAGCAATGTCCCTAAAATACAGATACAGAATTAAAATATGGAGCAGAACAATGACTCTATTTGTCTCTTATATGGAGACGCATACACAGAGATTACTCAGATGGAAAAAGGGATATAAGAAGAATCCCAGAAATGACAAGTGCACATTAAGCATCATCATGTTTTAGACTGAGATATTTCTTTGAGAAATTATTTGCAACTTGGAGCTGTACCTTCACAGCACACACATGGCTTGGGTATGATGAGCAATTGGAGCAGAGATTAGCTGGAGACTCTAGCAGAGAAAAATAGGAGAAGGCTGATACATATCTATGTTCAAAGGTGATAATGTCACCCTGGCCCATCACAATTTCAGTAGGCTGATGGTGGAATTTAAGCCTCTCTCATATCGAGTACACAAAGAGGTACATCTTGGCAGTATAACAAAAGCCAATGTGGGTGGCAAGGTAGCTGCAAATTTAAGCATGAATGCTCTGGATGTGGGGGCTTGCACCTGATTACCAGATGCTTCAAGCAGATGGCCAGGGAGAGGAGAGAACAAGGCTCATGGTTGCTTTGATAGGGTTACAAAAAGCACCAAAACCAGAAAACAGAAAAAAAGAAAACTTCCCTGACTGCATGAGGTGTCAGATCAACAGGGCCACCGAGACACAGCACGCCCTGCACCAGATTGGAGAGGTGAGCCCCAGCATCAGGCTGATAGTTCAATATCAGCAGCAAAGCTCATTGAAAGGAGGTTCAGAAAAGGGAAGAAAAAAAAAAACGCAAAACACATTACCACCATGTGGAATAGAAGGTTGATATTTAAGCACAGGGGTTTTACTCCTTGCAAGAGTTCCTCCCATAGGAGGCGTTGCACTGGTGTAACGTTTAGTACGTGTGGAAATTAATATAGGCTTTGTCTTTGGGGCTGTGAGTGACGCTTGTAGAAATGATTCCCTACAACAGTCAGAAGTGCCAGAACTTGTGTAAGGAGAAAAAAAAAAAAAAAAAGAGGCATTATAGAGGAAAACCCATTTTGTTCTCTTTTCTGGAAGACAGTGGCAAGGGTTTGAGAAACAGTATTTCAACTTCACTCAGCAAAGACTACAAATTTGAGAAGTTGACTGCAGTGATGAGTAACCAGACACATTTCAGCTGAGCAACTCCCTTCAGTGATCTGAGGAGCACTTGCATAATGGGGTATCTGATCCTGCTTCAGGACCATTCTGCCTGACACTGTCAAAACGTGGGTCTGGTTGGTACAGGGGACAGGGCACCTCCAAAGACAGCCATGAGCCTTCCTGCCCTGACATCCCTAACAGCGCAGTAAGGGAGAAGGTTATGGCACTGGTGTAAACCACGGGTGACCTGAAATCATTAAAAATCTGTGTTCATCACATTTCTCAGGAGGAGGTGGCTTCAGCTGGGCATCTTGGCTAACCTCCCACTCTGATCACTGCACCCTGCCAGCTCCACTGCTCTGTGTCCTTTTAGTTTAGCATTTTATTCTCCATAACCCCTTCCTGGTATTTCTGAGGAGCACACGGGATGGAGGCACTTGCTCTCTGTACACACCACCAGCCTCCAAAATGGTTCTTTCATGCCAAGGGCTACAAAAAAGTAGCAAAGATAGAAACATCTCACCGAGCACCGGAATACAGCATCCAGCTGACACAACCCCCATGGACCCTGCAAGGCTGTGGTCCAGCCCCTCATTCAGAAACACAACACCAGACTGACGCTCCACAAAACCTGCATCGACACTAAGAAAACAATTTTTTGATTGCTTATTGCAGTTTAAAAATACCTAACACGCTGCAATGGACAGAGCTGTTGTTAGGAGTGACATGGGGTGGTGGCATGTTGCCTTCATGACTGCCAAGCCCCAGAGCCACAGCTTTCACCCTCCCGGTGGTGGCAAACCATGGCCAAGAGGTCTGCTGGGTCCAGGCAGGGATACGCAGACGCGCCCTGAGGAGACTCCCCATGGGAACTGCCACCCCCTCAATCACAAAAATGCACAGAGAGAGGGTTCACTAAATTCCTCATCCCACCCCTGACACAGGAATGCTTTATTTGACATCTGACCACCAAACAGGCATTTTTCCAGGTGCCCAAGAGGCACGGTGCCCTCTGCCACCCCACACTGCCTGCTGGCACACGGGAGGAGGCAGAAAGGGAGGCACAGAGAGAAGAAAGGAGAATCTCACTCACTGCGGCCTCTCCTCAGCGTGTTAATCATTACAGCACATCCGCTCAGCATTACTTTTTCCTTCTGCACAAACAATTAAGAAACACCTGTGTTCTTTTCATTCAATAACGCACGTTTTAGAGAAAGCCGCTCTTTTAAGCTTAGATTATTTTCCGTGACCAAGATTCAGCTGACAAAATAACAATGACTCACTTTGCCAAGGACTGGGGGGGCGAGGGGGGGAAGGGGGAGGCTATCAACCCCACGTTAAAAATAAAAATATCAAATACATGTTGTTGAAAACAAAAGAGAAGCCACCTTAATATTTATCTCCTTCAAAATGGCCGGTGCCCCCATGCAACTTCGAAATCTGAATAAACTCCTGGAGGTGACTCTTTGCCAACGTTCGCGCCTATGCCAGCTTTCTCACAAACGAACAGCTTGTATCTCCATGAAAACCAATGGATGGAACAAATTGTATTAAATTATGTAAAATGATACTAAAGAGCACAATCTACCAGTAAAAAAAAAAAAAAAAAAAAATTAAAATTTGGAAAATCTTGGGTTTATAAATTTGAGAAAATTGTAAAAGATAATTAGGAGGAGAAAATGCTACATTTTTATTGCACTTAAAAGGGACGTCTCGTGGATTTAAGCAGGAAATGAGATTTATTCTCTCATAGGTCAGACGCACGTAATTCTTTGGTGCTGTTGACACCTGTGAGTTATTTAGCCTTCCTCATACTTTAGCATGTAGAGAAATCCCATCTCTATGAAGCTGAGCACAGCCCTGTGACAGTCTCAAATTGTCCCTCCCCATCACACTGTAGGAGCTGTCAGTGTACATTATGTATCCAAATTTCCTTCTTCTCAGAGACCCTTTCTGGAGGGGGAGGGGATGCAAATAACAGTAATTAGTACCAAATACCAAATTTGCTATATCCTCAGAAAATGATTAAGGATATTTTCAGCACCTATTGGAGACTTTTGTAATTTAAATATACTGATATGTCCATGCAAAGAACATTCCAGTAACTTTGCCTGAAATGGGTTTTAAATTGATGATTTCTAAGCGTGAGTCAGTTAATCATGAACAAAAAGATCTGACTATTTCTGTATCCAGGGTGGTGGAGAGGGTGAGGGTGTGAGAGCTTTTGGCTGGTTTGAGACTTTAAATGACACTCTATTGGCATACAACAAGAAGTCGAAATTCAGGGCTTTGTTCTGACACCATGCAGCCCACAGGGCACCCCACGGCTCCCCAGCCTCCTGTAGGGCTGTGCCCGAGGGTTTGAGGTGGATTTTAGAAGACAAACTCATCCCCTGTGATGGCAGCAGGACCTGGCCCTGGGCCGGTGGCTCCTGGTGGAGTCCTGCTGCTGCAGGTAGAGACAGAACATCCCCAGGGCTACAGGAGCCGGTCAGCAGGTCCCCATGGCCCCCTCACCTGCCCAGATCTACCAACGGGAATGAAAAATGGAAAAGGATAAGCCAAAGAGAGTGTCTTCAGCCAAAGAGATAGGGCACCTATAATCCAGTTCGAAAATAAAGAGGTTTGTCTGCATGTGCATAATTTTTAATTCCCCTCGCCACCCTCTCCCCTTTTTTTTTTTTTTTCTTTCCCCCTCTCCATTGCAAGACCCTGAAATGCAGACTCATGATTCCTGGCTGCAACAGATAGCTAATTTATTCTGCAACTGCATTAACTCAGTGTACATCTAAACCTTCCTAACCTAACTCTGGAAGAGTATTTTTATGCCACATGACTGAGGGCCAGCTTGAACTCTCAGTTCTACCACATCTCTCTCCACTGGAGATCTTTGCAATCCTAAAAAAAAAAACCAAAAAAACCAACAACCAACAGCAAAAAAAAAACAACTTCTGCAGCCAGTAAAGCACATACAAGAACTGCTCAGCAGGACAAATGAGCATTGTAGCTTCCATAGTCACATACACCACAGGGAGCCTCAACTAATTTCCACTCTCAATAGAGCTTATACAGACCTGGAAGCTTAAAATTGTTCCCATCTTTCCAATGAATAACGCTGGGATCCTGTAAAAAAGACACTCCTTTCCTGAAAGGCAAGAGGAATTTTAAGGCCTGGGGGCTGCAGTGGAAAAGTTGCTCTGCCCCTTCCCTACATGGTGGATGGCAAAACTGAACAGACCAAATAAACCACAAGAGCTTTCCTGTCTAACCACTGCCTGGAAACCACCTCCACTGCCAGAAAAAGGGCCCACCTGAGATTGGTAAAGTGTGGGAGCTGAGGCCAGGATTGCCTTCTGAAAAAGGACAGTGTGATTGCTACTTTTGCAAACAGGTAAAGCTTAAAAAGTTTTTCCTGAAGGGTTAATGCTTGGACTTGACAAATAAAATTTCCCTGTGTCTGTGATCCAGTCATCACCACAGCCTATCGTCATGACTCACAACAGCTGGAGTTGCTAAACTGGCAGCATCGCAGGGTGGCATCAGGAAATTTAAGATAAAAAATACATACAATACAAAAATAATCCTAATAAATTCTGGAACAATGTAGACTCGTAGATCTCCGTGCGCTAAAAAAGCATCCTGCTAGAGAAACTATTTTTAAAAAGGCTATTAGGAGGTACGAAAGCAAAGCTGCCTATTATGTTTCTAAAGAAAGGCACCAAATGCTTATTTTTCATCCCAGTGAATTCTGAGTGACCGTTTCTGACAGACACTTAGCACAAGGTCAGTGCCAGTCAGTGGGCTGCCGGCCAGCACAGCCTCCCTGGTGCGGGTGGTGGAGCTCCGTTCATCAGAGGGACCAGACACTCGGGGAGAAAATTGAACTTGCTGAAACAACGCTGGTTTAGATCATCTGAATGAAACCTGATCTCAGCTGCTGTTTTCTGGCTTTCTCTCCCGTACCTTTTCTTATGTGGCGGGATAATTTGATGGGGTTCTTTTTTATATCGTTAAAATCCAGCAGCTCCTCCACTTACTTGGTTCTTTATGTGGTAAATTGAGGGAATAAGGTATAATAATAATAATAATAAAAAAAAAAAATTGGGGAAAACGTTTCCTTCCCTTCTGTGCGACTCCCACCGCAGACAATGCAAATCCCACAACACATGTTTGCAGGGAAATCAGAGCACACTCAGGGCTAGAAGTGCAAATTTGTCTTATCTAAATGATTAAACTAGTAACAGTTATAAACAAAGAGCTTTTTATCCCACTGATTTGGGGATGGGTTAGTGCTTTTCTCCAAACAGTCTTCAAATAGTTTATGCTAACCGAAATATCCCTCCAAAAACAGAGCCATGCAGTGACCAAATAAACAAGATTACTCCAAGGGAGAGAAGGCAGCACACAACAGGAATGCAAACTCTGTGATGCTGTGCTGGGACCCTGACAAACCCAGCAAGCTTCACAGTCGCATTTTTGTCTATGTACAAGTTTTCATTTAATTTTGTGTCCAATCTGCAGCAAAAATGCTGCACCCAGAAACTCCTTCCTTCCGCTTCAGTTCCTGTGATTTCAGCTGAAAGCGCTCTCAGGTTTTTCCTTTTTGTGTGTTACTATCTAAACTGTCAGGTTTGCAAATTTAATTATTTAGTTTAAAAAGACCCCAAAACAATTCTAGAAGAAGCTTTGAGAAAACAGTTATCGAATGAGATTGAAAAGTCTGTGGTCAAATTTAACCTTTATCAGTTGGCCATAATCACCTGATGGTAAGAGACCAACAATCTTATTTCCTCATGCCTTCTCCTCCCTGAAAGTATGGGCACACCTGGACCTCTACTGACTCTCCAATACACAGCTCTCCAGACACCAGGGGAAGTTTTCCCGTCCCGTGTCAAAAGCTGCACACAGACTTCAGAAGCCTTCAAATCAGGCCCACAACCTGTAGCAAAACTGCGGAGACATCCTTAATTTACTTTCCCACCAGCTTCTCTCTTTTTTTTTTTTTTAAAATATTAAAAACGTATTTCATCGTTACGATCTACATTTTCATTCACACATACCTTTTTCATTATTTTTTATCATCTAATCTAAAATGATACACCAAGTGCTACCTAAAGAGCCAGTTTAATATTAGCTCTTAGAAGGAAAAGATCTGAATCTGATTTTGCTCAGAACTTGCTTCCACGAAGCCATCGGAGGTACGCTGGTATAAAAGTGATGTAAATAAAAGCAGGATCAGCTTACAGGTGCTAGAGAACAGAGTAAAAGAATACATTCTTATAAATTCTTACATGTATAGCAATCTATGTGCGAGTTGGAAGTGCTATTTAAACACACAGCAAGTGAATGAACAAAAGAATGCCTTTTTGAAAAAAACAATGATTTATATGTCATTTCAAAACACCATGGGAGCAATTGCTTTCTCTCCCGAATGTTGCCTGAAAAATCCAAAGTACTTGGACTAATAAGGACCTTTTCCAAACTCAGTGCTTCTAAAAATGAGGTCTATCATAAAAATACTTCTACAGGTGATACACAGTTTTTCCATCAGATTTTTATGCAAGAAATTGGGCTTGCATATTACATATTATTCAAAAAGAATAATTAAAGTCCTACATGGACACATATCTGCCTCAGGGCAGACCTTTTATGTTGTTTTGCATTCCACGTGTCACTCAAAAGAATTGCAACTGGGAAATGATGTTGAACTAAAATAAGACAAGAACACATTGACTAAAATTATACCCTGTCCAATTTGCTGACACCCCTTTAGACATCTCGCCATGATTGCTCTGGTGCAACCACTGTTCTACATATGGGTGACATTTAAACTAAGCATAGTTGTACACTGAAATCAAATAAAGGATTTGAAGATTTTTTTTTCCCCCTTCTCCTCCTTTTTGATACTGAAAAGTACATGGGATTTGAGAGCAGAAGAAAAAGAATGTACTTTAGGCAGCGATCTGCTTTTGTTATCCTGTCTAGGAAATGCATTGTTGGTTTTCTACAATTAATATATTTGGATGAGAATAATCAGATAAGGAGCTTGAACTTTCAGCGCTCCTGTGCCCAGAACTCCTACAGAAGTTAATGGGGGGGGTTTCAGCTCAGGAGGATAACAGGGCTCAGCCTTTATTCTGCAAAGCCAGATTTCTTGAGGGCCTGACATGTGAATGCATTGAAGTTGCATGGTTATTTGTCTGGTTTGCCTGGTTCAACTTGCTGTGGCTCCAGAGGCTGGGGGGTGCATGGCAGTGGTTCATCTTCCAGGGGTCCCCTCATCCCACCCCAGCAGCCGTTCAGAAACCAAGAGCACAGGATGAAAACCCAGGGATTTTTATGATACATTAGAGCCTTTTTTAAACCACTTAGAGCTAAATTTAACACATCCTCTGCATGCTACCCATCCCACCTTTCCTTCCCACCTCTAGCCTTCTCTTTGGCTGTTTTGTTTTCTCTTTCATTTCACTCACTTCCTTAATTAAGTTGATAATGTAATTATGTCACAGCTGTAGCATCCTCCTCTTGCAGAGGTGGCTGGATTTCTGTAACTTCAGCCTGTTTGATGATTAAGTGATAGGCACGGAGATAATTGTAACTTTTCAGAAATCTTTTAAATAAGTTGTAAAAGGAAGGTACTGGCTACAGCACAAGGGGGACTTATGTTTGGCATCAAGCAGGTCTTGCTGGTTTTCTATGGAAAACCAGAGGTATGCAGAAGGGAAGCAGCAGGGAATGAGGGTTCTTAGCATAGAGTTCTGGAGTGCTGGGAGAAGGAGAGCACTTTGGTTGGGGGAGGGAAAGAGAGACCTTCATCTTTCAGTAATTCAGGAAAGAAAGCAGCCACTTCGGTAAAATCTCAGTATCACACCTCTCCCCCGCTCCCCAAAAATACACAAAAGGTGCTGCACTGAACTACTGTACATTCTCAAATGGAAAAACCTGATAATCATCATAGGGTTCAAGCTAATTTGACAGAATACTTGTAATCAATATATTTGCCTTCCTATTTTGCTAAAGAGTAGAATTTCCTGTGATGTACTTGATATATGAGTCTTTGTAATGGAAGAATACTATCCCTGACCTTTTATTACATATGGAAATATTAAAGTGTTTTACATCAACACATCATGGCATATTAATAGGAGACAATCTAGGGGAACAGTTAACTGAGAAGAGGAAAAAGCTCCATCAACTACTCCAATTTCCCAAAGAGGATCAGAAGTACTTGCCCCTATGAACAAACTAAACGTATCTACTGGGAAATGTAAACAGAGTCAGTGTGAATCATGAGACCCATCATGTTTTAGGGAAAATCTGCAAGCACATGCATATTCCAGAAATAAAACCTATTAGCAGGAGATCAAGGTTGCACTCTGAAGCAAGCAACGAGCTAAAACTTGGCCGATCTTCTTTTGAGATGTTGGCCTGCTCACTCCTTCTCTCTTCATATGCTACCACTCTGCTATTCTTGATATCCCTCATCTTTCAGCGTGCACTTAGGAAACTCTTACATGGAAAAGTAAGATCTACTCACCATGCCTACATGTGCAGCACAGCCTGCCTTCCCTTCCAAGTGCTGGGGGGATCATTACTAAAAATACCATTCTCAAAACATTACCAAGCACACTCCAAACTTTGATCTTCTAAGGTTTTTCTACACCAGCTCTAGGGCTACAATTCTTATAGATGGCTATATGTGCTCCAGTGAAAGAAGGAGTGAGGTTCCTTTCTCTGGCATGTCTGATAGTCTGCACAGCTTTTATCACACACCACACTTGCACAAAGCTTTGTGAAGCTGTTTACAGAGTGTGCACTCCCAAGGAGTGAGATGCTTTTGGTATTTAGCACCCAGTAGGGCCAGTATTAAAATAAAGCAGGTTTTCCTGACTGCATAGGATCTCTCTCTGCTGGTGCCAGGTCTCTGCAGGATCAAAGACATCTACCTTAGACATAACCTCAGGCAGGCTTTCATCTGCCTCAGATTTCCCCACCAGGAGAAAACCCACTAGGTCTGCACAGCTGCAAGCCAGGTATGCCCATAACTTTTACCAAGATCTTTGACCATCTTGGATCTCACATGTGGTCAAGTCACGAACAGGCTCTGATGTGTGCACGCTCCTAACACAGCTGTCTCTCTCCAAAAAACAGTCTAAAAATGGTTTTCTTAAGTCTTCTGATGCAGAAAAAGAGATACTCAGATGCTTTCTAAGAATTCCATGCAGTTTTCTATGGCTTTAGGGAAATAAACAGTGGGAAGAGGATCACATGTGGTGTTGTTTTGATTTTATGGTGTTTGGGAAGATGATTTCTATCAGGCACCCTCAACCAACTGCTAACAGATGCTTCAAAACTTCTTTGACACAACTACCTTTGCCCATTTATCTGTTCAGGAACCAAGAGTCAGAGATGGGTGCATCAACTCCATTGCATTTGGTGGATACTGTTTTTAATAATGAAATCACTCCAACAAAGTCAAATGAGTAAACAACGTCCAAAATACACCTTGAGAACCTTTTAAGCTCTGTTGGGATAATACTGTTGGGCAAACATCACAGGTCCAGTCAACATGGACACTTCGTTATCATCTCCACGTCACCACAGCTTTAGCCCTGTATTTATCATGCATCATTTATATCTCTACTTTAAAAAGCAGAAATAAAGAGGGGAAGGGAAAATGCAAACATAAAAGACATATAATGCCCAAGTTATGACAACCTACTGTGGTCAAGGATAACTTCAGAGAGTTTTAACATGACCACACTGGTTGTCAGACAGATAGTTCCTGAAAAATGATTGCAAGCTCAATCTTTTTTGTATTTCAGGAAGTCCTGTGTGGGCTGAGATGGAGGCAGTTGTGCACCCCTTTGGAATGGAGGGGAAGCTGTGCCCTCTACCATTCAGGCAAACCAAAAAGCAAGTGATGCAGTCTCCATGGGAGGACTCCATTACCAACTGCCTAAAGAGACTTCTTGCTATTATGAAATGGAAATTATTTGTAAAGAAGGGTTAAAGGTCACACACAGGCATTCACTGGGAATTATTGACATAGGTATGACATAAATGATAGCCAATCAAAAAGCAATTTTATAAACATTGTTATTAAATAGTAGGGTAATTGCTTTAAGTACTGGAGGAATGTCAGGGTCATATGAGAGTTTTGTTGGTGTCATACTTTTTTATTTGACACTTAGTGGATCAATGACACTTAGTATATTTATTCTGAAATGTGAGCTGTGTCGCCAGACTAGAAGCTCATTCACATACCACATACCACCCCATATTTATACAGAAATAATTTCTGATTTTTATTTCATTCACTAAGTATCCAGCAATGCAAGCGTCAAAGCTCTCCACACATGAAAGTATGGAAGTAATTAGGGATTATGTGGTAAGTGTACAAACATAGTTTATATTACTGTGTATTAGAAAGGACCCCTTTTATAGCTGCCTTTGTCAATTTGACAGAGCAAAGGGTTTTAATGTACTGTAATAAGAAATGTAAGAGGGGGCAAAGGACAGTGTGGCTGTGATGCCTGTTTGTAAACTGCCTGGCCCTGAGGTCCTCCCTCTCTCCTACTCATCCATGCTCCATGCTTAGTCTGTGGTCATATACATTTTAACTGAGTTAATAGCAGGCTGGTGGGGGGAGAGGCTGGGGGATGTCTCTTAAATGCACATTGTCAGCTGCCTCCAGAGCTTACAGCAGGGCTTCCACCAGGGCAGACGCTCACCAAAGACAGCACAGCGCAGATGATTGGAGATAAAACTTCCATGACAAAATGTTTTATAGAAATACTATTTCAGAAAAATAATTTAATTATCTTTTTTTTTGCCCTAGACCCCAGTTTCACTCAGGCGACTGACTGAAATACATGATGCCAAAACTGCCTGTGAGGTGAACAGACAGCCAGGGTGATGTCCAGGCAAGTCCCTGAGCTGATATTTTACGAACCTGAAATTTGTAACGAGGGTTCCTTTGTGTTCAGTGGCTTTGTGGTGGATTTGTTCCACAGCTGATCTTCATCAGGAATAGAGAGAGCCCTGAGAGGGTGCACAGCCATGCTTGGAACACCTCGTCCCAAGCAAGCCACCTACCCCACTCCCTCCCTTTAATGAGAAACAGGTCAGGTACAAACGTTTCTGCAGCCTTCTCATGTCCTCCACAGGGGTGGAGGGATATGGAGTGTTATTTACTGTTTAGAAGGCCAACAGCATCCTTTGCTTCACATGTAGCGTAACAGATGACAACGGTGCTTCATTGCAAAGAGTTCAGAATTTAAATTATAACATGAAATATATACTACTCAGTAACGTCCCTGTCACACTCTGTGAACTTTAGCTCAATTAAAAAAGAAATCAGCTGACATTGATAAAATGCTACTTTCAGTATAACTGAAAGGAAAATTGTACCAACACAGGTTTAGTGAAATTTCAAAGCAAAAACCCAAAAGGAACAAAAGAGGAAAAACAAAGGAAATGGGTGGGTACATGTAAAACACAAACTGTCAGTTTGAAAGATGGGGGATAAGTGCAAGGTGCCATGTCTGAACCTCTCCGTGCTGTGAGCAAAGTGGGCCTCTCCTGCTCCAGCAGGTGAGGCAGCCACCCCTCTGCCAGCCAGCCCCACTCTTGCCTCTGGTTTGCACTATACCATGGAGTAAAACCTGCCAAAAGCTGTTAGCAGGTACCACTAGACAGAGTTCAGCATAGGAGCTGCACACTGTTTTACCAAAAGAACTGGGTATACCAAGAGCTCTGCCACAATTAAACAGGGAATTGCAAAGAGCTCCTGCATTTGCTCTGGCCTTTTACCTATAGTGCCAGTTCATCCCCAAGATCTACAGTACACAGTCTAAAGCCTGGAATACAAATAAGGCCTCATTGCAAATGTGAAAATCACATTTTACTGTGATTTATGCAGTAGATAATATGTTCTGGCTGCAGATTGACTGAATTGGTGGTCCCACGTTAAATCTCTCATCTGAAGCATGCAGAGGGTCCTCAGTAGAAGTTTGCACTGTGCCATAAATACTTACCAGGAAAGCAAATAACCCAGAGGGCAACTACTTCAGAAACAGTGTTAAAACAATCAGAATTTCCTGATGCTTTGGAAGTGCAAAAGTTTATTGTTTTTCTAGATGCTTGGCATTTTGGAAAACTAAGAAACTGAGTTAGACAGCCCCTCTGCAAGGAGGGCAATGGGGTTAACAGCTTTGGTCCTGGAGTTCTGATACCCCAGAACCCATTGCTGTGGTTTTTGTACAGGGATAATAAAACCAGGCCCTGATAGGGAGCTCACATTCAAAAATAAAGTCACTGATCCCTATTTGGCATGCAGCAGAGATGTAGCAAGCATGATGAGAACTGGAGAAAAGATCAGTCACCAATAAAGACAGAGTACAGGAAACAGGTGATAGCTTCAGTATAATGAATTGCCCACCTTAAAACTTCAGTTTATTCCTTACAGACAGACATAGGTCTAGGTAGTATGATTTAGATTCTCTATTTAATTCAGCATTAAGAGTTCAGGGATGTTCAGGTCCTGTCACAACTGTGAGAACCTCAGCTCCGAGCCCTGCTGCATCAGGGTGGTTCACCATATTGTCTCCACCAGGCTCACCCCCAAGCTCGAGCCCTGCTGGTTACCTCCCACCCACACCACCCCTTCCTCACAAACTTCATTTCCCTTTCCTCAGGCACATTTTTGTTTTTCCAGAGCCCCCAGTCATGTCTTCTGCAGGCTTTCTCCACACACCTCAAGCAGATGCCATAATGCCAAAGGCTTCTGCAAGAATCTCTCCTTGGATAAAATGGAGACACATTTAATCTAGAACCAAGATAAAATAAATCAGTCTCAGGTAAGGAAAATTATATGATATCAGTCCATGGTCACAACATCCCCCAGGGTGATGGGAAGTACCTTCATGTTGGGCAAGACAAACCAGGCCATTTTGTCAAGTGCCAGCACTGTGCTTCTCATCCATCTAATTCCACGCACTCCCATATGATAAAAACTGTGGTTACATAATGACTTAACTACTACTGAACTATAAATACTGACTGATAAGAGTAATGGCCAAGGAACCAGTGGAAAAACTGGAAACTTGCTAAGGGTGACCACTGCAGAAGTGGAAAAAAAAATATTTTGCATATTAAAAGAATACTCTAATTTATCTGAAAGCTTAGTTCTTATCTACTGCACAGTAAAAATGTGAGCCTCAAAGACAAAATTCTCCACTCCCTGTTTCAACATATTCAGCATGTAGAGAAGCATATTCAGGAAGTTTCTATATTTGATGATCTTTTTCCATTCAAAGTTTCTAATTAGTACTATGCCCTATTCTGTGAGTTTTATTTTCAGCACTAGAGCCAGCACACAACACCCAGAATGTCTATCCTTCAACTGGATAAAAATATGTACGTCCACATTCATTCTGTAGCAACAGATCCTTTTTTAACTGCTTAGTGAGGATGTGGAGCTGGATTGACCAAACACCAGAAGCTCGGAATCTGTTCACCCATTCCCCTTTTACCACAGAAGTACTTTTAACCAGTGACTGTCTTGGAATGCAAACATGGTGTAACAGGTTGGTCTGCCACAAGTCTGAACAGCAGAGATATTCTGAGATTCATAAGTGGGGAGGGTTTTAGTACCAGTCCCTCAATGCAGGCCCTGTTGCTAGTGCTACAGGGAAGTCCTTCTACCTGCTCTCCAGGGCCAAAGGAACTCCATTCAACACCAGGTTTACTGCAGCTACATATAGTTTGCATAACTACTTGTCTCCTATCTTTGTTCTAGGACAGTCTGCCCTAACTGATATGCAGTTGTCAGTGTTTGGCTAAGACACCAGAGAGCAGCCTGCACACTTCCTCTGTGCCCCACCAGAATATTGCCTCTAGTCTTTTTCTAGCTTGAGGACAAGGGACATTGCTCAGTCATTCCACTCCAAAAACTTGCCTTCTCACATTCAGCAGAGAATTCCCAGAAACTTACAGCTACCCGAAAGGGAGACACAACCAACCCACCAAAAGCATCTGAATTTGGATAAACCAACACTGATTTCTTCCTATCCTTTCCTTTGCTGAAGTTCAGCCTCCAAGGTGGCAGTGACTCTCACCAGCCACCACAGAGGACTGGGGACAGCCATGTCCTGCCACATGTCTCCTTCCAGGCACATCTTGGAAAAAAGGTGCCCAGACAAATAGCACAGTTTGTTGGGATTTCCACGTCCCATGCATCAACCGAGATGGGCTCCGATTGCTTTGACTCATACCCCACCACTCAGCTTTTTGATCCTAGCTATTTAGTATTTAAGACTTTTTCCTGACTCCTGAAAATCTGTCAGCAGGCTCACATTTGTATTCAACATTAACAAAGGAAGAGCTGAAAGTACAAAAAAAAATAAATCTTGGGGGTGGGAAAAGCTGGAGGGAGGTGTAATAAAATGAAGTCAAATGAAAATAAAACAAAAGAGGAACACAGTACATAGCAGGAAAATCAAAAGACAAAATAAAAGATTAAGGAGTGCAGGTAAAGATAAAATTCAAAAACTGCTTTAAATGTTGATTCTTTCCCTACTGTTTTTGTTTCATGCGGTATTTTGATGCTAGCATCTAATTATTCTTTGCAGTGTTTTATCTCCCCCATTATAGTATCACCAGATTTTTTTTATTGGCACTTTCCTTATTAATGATTACAACACCTACGTTTAAGGAGCTAAATGAGTTCTCTCTTTTCCTGAGCTGCAGAGAGGGAGGGTCAGCAGAGAAATGAGAGTTATTCTCTTGTATGCAGATGTGTTATTCTCAAAATTATTCTTGGCCATTGAAGTACTGCCACAGCTTGCTGAGGCAAAAGAAAGATTCCTCTCCATTCCTAGCTGTGACCCAAGAAAGGCAAGGAGAGCTCCTTCTGCCCTCCAGTCAATCACAACAGGAATTTAACAAATCTTTCAGCTTCAGTCTAAAAGCATTAACAGTTTCCTTTTAAATACCTGCTCTTAATTAAACTCCGTTTCCTTTCCAGAATCGTACAACACAGTAACACATCCACCAATAAAACGTATTTACTTTTCCCTCTCTCTGCCGTGGGTTGGGTCCTGATGCTCGCTGTGGCAAAGCGCATCACAAAGGCACGCCGAGCACACCCCCGGGGACAGTCTCGGTGTTCGCCGGTACTCACATGGCACGTGGGGAGCCTCAGCATCCCTGTCCTCGGCAGCCCCACACGGAGACGGCGCCTGGAGAGCGCCTGGGTGCTGCTGCTCGCTGATGAGCTCCGTCTGGTTGTGTTCCCAGCGGGCCGACCGTGCCAGCTGGGGGAAATTAAGCTGTGCTGGGGAAGCGACGGCTGCTGCCCCCGCCGATGCTACCACTGGGCTCACGCAGGGAGAGCTGCCCTCCCCGGGGAACACCAGGGATACAGCCTGCCTGGAGCTGGACCTTTATCTCGGCCACGGCCCCAAGGCCAGGTGTGGGGCTTCTGGGGGTAATTGTATAACAACAGAAACCTGGGCCGGCAGGAAAGCACAAACGGGAGAAATTAATACACAGAAAAAAAAAAAAAAAAAGGAAGAGATATTTATTATTTACACATCAGGCAGAAAAAGCAAACCCGGGTGCAAATATCTGCAAATAAACTTCTGTCAGGAGCCAGGCATTTTCGCACCTATGAAAAGCTGGCAATGTGCTTCAAGCTTACTACTTTATTTTTTTTCTTTCCTTTGGACTCCAAAATACATCTGCTGTGCTCCCCACAGAGGGCACAAGTTATGTTAATATATTGCTTTTGACTGTGGTTTTCACATGCTTTGTCTTCTCAGGTATTACAAGGGCCTTAATCAGTAATTAGAAGAAATTAACAAAGATCTGTATAAATATTGTTCTAAATAACTGCTTAGTACACCACTATATATTTATAATACAATAAAGAAATGAAATTTGCCATCAAAGTTTGATGGCACAGCAGTAGAACTATTATACTGGAGAAGCAGACAGACAGACAGCCTTTTGGGGAGACAAAAGCTAAAGCTTTCTTAACATAGAAAATGTTCCATGAATAGGGTTAAATACTTAATGGTTGCTAGCAAAAGATAAGACAAATATTCTTTGTTAATATTTATAGAAACCCATCAGGAACTCTTCTGTCCTAGCATTGTTTCCAAAATTCAATCCCCTAGTTATATCCATCATTTTTCATGTGATTAAAGGAATCTAAATTTGCTGCCTTGTCTTGTAAAAGAGTAAAAAGTTAGATCTGTATTATTAAAGCCTCTTGGTTAGAGCAGCAAATGCAATATTGATAGTCTATGGTATATAAGTCTCAAAAACCGACTGATCACACACACTCGTGACATATAAAATGCATTCATAGTATTCATGACACTATTGCTAAGAAGTTGGGATCCACCTAAAGAAAGAGATAATTATGTGCTTCCAAAAACAGACAAATAAAATATTTCATACTGATAAAAGGCAAGAAATAAAAGACTAGAACCACATGGATAAAAAAAGGCAAAGGCTTTTTTGATAGGAAAGTGACTCAACCGCACTTCCTGGGGCAGGAGACCTGCCCTGGGAATGAACCCTTTATCCCTGCCTTGTGCCCAAACAGGGAGCCACAGGGAACAGCTGGAGGCAGCCTTGGGCATCACAGGTGTCCTGGAAAAATCAGAAACACAGTTCAGGGTGCAGGTGCAAACTGCTGCATGACATCCAGCCGTGAAACTTCTTTGGTAGTCATCAAATGGGCTGGATGCCTAACATGGGGGATCTGTGTCGAACTGAGTGAAGATAACGCCAGGTACAGGCGGGAAGGGCGGGGAGGGCACTGCACTCATCAGCCACGTCCAGGGAGGGCTCACTTGCTGCACGTGCAGTCACAGCATCATCCCCCAGCTGGGCACACCCGAGACGTGCACCCAGCCCTGCCCACGGCCAGCAAGGTGGGACGGGTGGCTCTGCTTTCCTACGCCCGTAAGGTGGGAACCCTGATAGCTTCTGTTATTTTTTAGGAGATTAGAATACATACATTATATACATATAGAGGTGCATATACATATATATACACACACACATCTACACACCAAAGGTGTATCTCCACCCACAGCAGACTGGGCATTCGTCAGCTCTGTAACTAACACCAGCATGAGAACCAAAGCGAGCACATCCCCGACACAGATCAAGCACCTGCCCACCCAGGTGTCTGCTGCTCTGCTGAGCCCAGTGCCACAGCAGCAGCCCCTCCACTGAGAGCAGCCAGACCCTCTGGAACAGCCCACACCTCCAGCCCCGGCTGGGCCACCTGACAACTCTGCCTGGGGATCCTTATGCCAGAAAAAGAGAAGAAAAACTATGTTTATTCTTTCACATTTAGAAAACCAAGACTCAGAGTTGAATTTTTCTCTGCCTACTAAAAAGGTTTTTTTTTATAAAACAGGCGAAAGCCAAGTCCTCATTGATCCAATTTTTTTTTCTTTACCCAGAACTTCTTAACAGCTTTAGAAAAATAGATAATTATTGCAGTTAATTTCAGCAAAACAGTTCAAACTCATCAGGGCTGCACAAGTATAATTTACTACTCCTTCTGACTTATTGTTTTGACTAGATGTAGATTGATGATTAAAGTGATAAACAGTAACATTTTTATAAAATGGCTGACTCTGCCAATGGCAACTGAATAAGAAACATGCTGAAATAGCTGTGCTGTTATTGTGATTGTACTCAAGGCTGTCAACAAAGAATATAAGTATTTGACAAGGTGTTATCTAATTGTGTTTTTAAAAGCCACAATACATACATCTTTTAATGTGTCACTTTAAGCTGCAAGAGAATTTCTTTTATTAAAAAGTACAAAGGAAAAATGAATGCCTTGCATTTTCTTGTTTCTTTTTCCCAAGCTCTGCCCTTTTGCCGTCATTCGACAGAATATATTTGCTCTTTAGTCAAATTGGCTTTTATTTAAATGGTAGCCCAAAATAGCACAGCAACATTAGGTGTATAAGAAGAAAGAACAGTGTGTCCCACAGACAATTTTTATCTCAGCCCTGGTGGGAATTAACTGATCGAAACAGAGGGCTAAGAATAAAATCCTTTTGACGCTTGGAGTTAGTGAAACAGCATTTTGGAGAAAGGAAAAGGTTTGGTTTGTTGGTTTTGGTGGGTTTTTTGGTGTTTTTTTTTTTAAGAGTGATCACCAAGAAGAATATCTTGACATATTGCCTTTGGAGCTACCTGTAGTCCTTTCATGGTTCATGCTACACACAAGCATCGTTAAATCCAAAATGCAGTTTTCCTCAGCAAGCCCCTCTGAGCTGTAGAGTGGACTCTGCTCCTCCAGACCATCTCAGCCCACTGCCCCTTTCTCTGCTTGTAAGGGAAACGCTGAAGACCTCAAGCAAAGAAGGGTTTTGGTCACAGCATGAGAAGAAAGATGGTATCTCTGGGACAACTGAAGGAGCATAGGCAGGAGGGGGCACTGGTGCAAGGCCTCTGCTGCTCCCCTGCAGAGAGACCCGGCTGGCCAGGAAGGAGGGAGTTAAAATGGACCACAGAGGGAATTAAATAAAGATGCTACCAAAAAAAAAAAAAAAGAAAAGGAAACTCTTACTTCTGTGTTCTTGACTTGCAGTATGACAATAGCATTGTGAAATGCTTCAAGGCCTGGAGAGGGACAGGCAATTAACTGTGTGGAAACCCTCTCAGTAGAGTTCAAAATGTGGGGAGGAAAGGAGGAAGTGACACAGATTGACGGTGCCTCTGAGAGTCTCTCTGACCTTAGGGAAGGCATAGCATCAAAATGCTTTCCTTTTTAGATAGGTGGGGACCTAACACAACCAAGGAGGTGGGCTCTTGTGAACTGGGGAGTCCTTATGGACCTGCAACACCATCATTCCAAGAGCATTCTCCATTGGGCATCAGCTTGAGAAGGCAAATACCCCAGTCAGAGCCCTTATCTTCACCAGAAACCAGAAACAGACTCCAGCTTTCCATTAACATTAGTCGAAGTGTTGACCACTCATGAAAAAGGGAAAACTTTGTGACAAGGAGGATGGCAGGAGTATGGCAGTTACTTAAAAACAAGGTGTGTTTTAGGGTAAATAGCTGAGGATCAGGTAGAGCAGTGTGCTAATGCAAAATGCAGGCTCCCAAATTGCACAGAGATCTACCAATGTCATTCACACACCAATCTCAGCAGCACCACTGAAATATAGAGGTCAACTCAGTCTATTATGGGACAGCAACTTCTAATTTTTAATCCCAGTGGTATTGTAAGCACAGGATAGAAGTTAAAGGAATAGAATGATATAATGAAAGACACAGAGAGGTACCATCTGACCTGATTCTGCAAGGTGAGGTGCTTCATCCCAGTCCCGGCCTGAGCGCCACGAGTTTGTTTGTCTTTGAAGCCACATTTGCCAAAAGTTGTGACTCACTGCCAGAGGTTATGAACATCCTTGCTACCATCTGATGGCCTGGGTTCACAGCACTTCTACAGATCATACCTTAGTGTCTGCCTCAATATTGAATTTTTGTGGGTTTTTTTTTTCAGAGGGAACTGAATAAATACTCTAGAGATAATGACTGAGTGGCTTTTGTGTTTAAAGATGTAGAATAAGAGAGACAAATGCTGGAAAATCCTGCACATTCTTCTGCATACAATCTGTAAGGTGCAGGACATGGACCTGTGGCAGCGACAGAAAATAACTGAATACAAGAAATAACTGAAAAATAGCTTGTTGTTAGTATAGGGTCTCCTTCCTAAGTGGGGATCACAACTGTCAGAACTGTCTCTAGCCAGTTTAAAAGTCAGAAAATTTCCAAATCAAAATCCTGACCTTTATGTAAATGAACCAGGAGCTAAAGAACCCAACGCTGTCTTTGAGAGCAGTGCCAATAGTTCAAGAACTGGGGCTTGTTGCTCAGACACCACCTCCTCCAGCTGCAAGGCCACTGCCCTGATCCCATGGGATTGAGCAGTGCTTCCCATCAGAAGGAAAGCATCTGATCCCATGTCTCACTGCTTAGAAACTGCAGCAGTGCTGACCTGTGGACCCCACTGGTGGTTTTCAAACAGGAGCTGAAGTTGGGTGCTCTGAAACAACCTGTGAAAGTCCTTTCCCTCTCTTACCCACACACATGGAGAAAAAAAGACAGCTCATTCAGGCCCCTCTAAGGGACCAGCGATGCACTTGCCCCTGGAAAGGGCACATCACATATAACAATCTACAACAGCCATGATCCACCACACACACACATACTTACAGGACATAAAAAAATAGACTAACCATTGTAAAAAAAAATAAAATGAATATATACCTGTGGTTTTACTTTTTCAACTGTAATTGTAGGAAGTGATGTAGTACTACTACCTACTACCTGGGCCTAGGTCCATTCTTCCCACCTGGATTCTCAGGCATGTTCATAAAGAGAAAAAAAAATGCTCCCTGTGAGATTTTAATTTTTAATAACATTTTGGCTTTAGTTCTCTTTCAGGTGCTGCTGTGCCCTTTTAGTAGCTGGCTTCAAATAAATTATACTGCTACAAAAGGTTTTACCACCCTTTACATGAGCTATAAGTATGAGAAGCTACCTGAAGGCAAAGATAAAAGGTAATATAATTAGTTAACTTAATCTGAAGCAGAACATCTGACTCATTTGGGGTGCGGTCCCAGGGAAAGATCCTAATAAGTTACTGTAGAGAAAGAGTTTTATATTCAAAACTGGACAAAGCTGTGAAGGAATCTACATACTTGGAGACCCAGAATTATTTTTATCATGATTTGTCTTTCTTTTTTTTTGTTTGCTTTTTTTTTTCCAATGAACAACTGTAATTCAAAGATGCTGCATTTTGCCATGATTTACAAGATGTAGCCAACGTTTTGTGAACCTTGGTGAGTTTCAAAATTTCCTTGACTTTATCTGTATGTCAGAGTGAATCCTGTGAATCTAGAGCTCCTTTGGAAGCAAGGAAAAAAGACAGTCATAGGCTCCTGCATTAATTATGATATTTTTAGTTATTTAGCTAGATTTAGGAAAAATAAAGTCAACATACTGTAAATAAATTTGAAAATCCCTAGCTTTGTGGTTTCTCAAACTGAGTCTCAGTGGAAGAGCTTCAAAAGCCACATAATGGCTATTACAAAAGCAGTAAAACAAAGATTTGGGCTGTCTTTTGGAATCTTTAAACACTATATAGCAATGCTACCAATGTCTACATAAAGAAAAAAGCTTGTTTACAAGTGTGTCAGTAGGAAGGGATGAGCAGCAATGGCTAAGGAATCACGGCCTCATCTCATGGTCAAAAAATTCCAGTGTCACGCAGACAATTAATAAGCAGCAGAGTCTGCAACTGGTGATTATATGAACAAAGGGGTTTGCTTTTGCATTATTTCTCAGGGCCTGGTACAATATGCTGGAGTTTTTAGCCGATGGCTCATTATCGCACTCATTTCCTGAGATCTTGTTTTAACTAAGACACTGTCAAAGTACTGACTTTATACTCTCTGTACACTTTTTTTTACTGAAGTCAGGAGGATTAGATACAAAATATGATCTGGCATTCTGTGATGAGAATATTCTTTCATTTGAAAGGATTCCTTTATTTTTAATATCTGAGCAGCTAGAAACAGTGAGATGGGGTGTTCTTTCCAAGTATCTACTCATCCAAGGGCTCCCACACAACAAATCTACATTTAGGACTTCTCTGTTCTGATCCAGAAAATCCTGGAGGGAGGGAGATAATATGCATGAGGCATTTGCACAGCACTGGAATTATGTGCACTAAGGCTGCATGGTCACCTCAGTAGCAGGACTGCTGATTCCCAAACTGAATTTACCCCCACACAAAAAATCTGTGTGACCAGAGAGATTACTAAGATGCCCAGTCACTGCAGAAAAGATCTAGAACAGACTAGCAGCACAACTGGAGTGAAGGCAAAGTCCCTGTGCAGGGATCTAACCTGAACAGGGTACTCCCAAGGGCACCAGGACTCATAAATAAAAAATAATAGAAATAATTTTAAAAATTACTAATAAAGTGTCATTCCTCCAAGGGTATAATGCAGCCATGTTATCTCTTAGGAAAACACTGCTGTGCTTTGCTTATGTCTTCCAGATATGTATCAGAAGGGACGAGGACCATATTGTAGGATAACCACCATATGCCATTCATCCTTTGTTCTGGCTTTTTTTTTTCTTTTCTTTTTTGCTAGGCTTGTTACAACTTTCTCTTGGAAGAGCGCCAGTGACAGAAGTATATACATTATCCCTTCTTTTGGCTTCTAGAGGTCTGAGATAATCTCTTCGTATACAGTACAGGAAGAAGTGTCCAGTTGGGTAATACACGGTCGCACTTCTGCTACTCAGCCTTGGAAGTATCTAATAACCCTTAATCCAGCGTGGATTTTTTTTTTCTTTTTTTTAAGTATTAGGACTGATAGCTCAGCCCTTTACGCTCTTGGACAACTCCTCTATTTCCATATTTATATCAGGACTCTTCAGGTGAGAGAAGAGTTCTTATTTTGCATATATTAGTGGGGGGGGGGGGATTTCTTTTTTTTTTTTTTTTTTTTTTTTTTTTTT
>JAWMRA010000020.1:5875770-5930770 GCA_035584735.1 Pseudotriccus pelzelni
TGTTTTTTTTTTTTTTTTTTTTTAGGAATGCTTTTTTCCTATTGCTCTGGTAGCCTCAATATTTTCCTTTTATTACCAGCATATTTCTGATTTATTGCAATGTGGGGCCAGCAAATAAGATTGTCAAAATGAGTATGCGCTTGTTATAACCCACTCAAAAAAAATAAAAAGGATTTTAAAAGAAAACAAATTCAAGTCAGTTTTAATTTTGACACTGATTGATGTTGATATTTCTGACCAGTTTTATGTTGCACAGATTTTGAACAATATCCTCCTCTGATCTTCAGTGCTGTAGTTATAAATACTTGATAGCATTTTCATAAAAGGATCTTTTTACAATATGCTTAATGAGAGCTTCTGCTGCAGATATGCAAGTAAAAAGAAACCCAGCCTAATATGGTGATAGTCAGATACTCAATAAGTGGCATGTGTTCTCAAAAGCCTCTGACAAAAAAACTTTCAATTATTATACCTGTGCCTTTCACCGTCACTTTACTGTATCAATTATTCATGTAACATCTAAGTGAAAAATGTTATATTTAGTGATCATTTTAAAAATTCTCCAAACGGTAGCACGACAGCTGATATGACCACAAAATTATCATTCATCACCTGCCTGTAATGATGAACCTGTCACAAATATGGAAGAAAAAAGTTGGGTTTTTTCTCTTGGCTTAAAAAAACCCTAAACCACAAAGTTATTTGTGATTATTAAACATTTGCTTTCCATTTCCACAGCCAGTTAGGGTTCACAAACATGAAAATCCATTATGGAATGGTACATAAAGTGTGACCGATTCTTGTTCAGTCATTTAGTGAGCGAAATCTGAATATGATGTTTATCTGATAACCTGCATCTTTAGTACAGACATCAGTAGAGGTGGCATTAACAAAGGATGGGGTTTAACTTCTTGGGAGAAACTGGTTCAACAAATTGTACTTTTGCTGATTATGCACTCACACAAAGCACGCAGCAGCCACTTTCCTGTTTGTAATAAAAATCTAATGACTATATATGGAAGAATATAAGCATGTGACAGAAAATAAAGTTAACACTAAAAATCACAATTTTAGAGCTTTGTTTCTATTCATGAAGCTTGTTATTAATGTAGGACTTTTCAAAAAAACACTGTGTGGTCTCTTTGTTTGTACTAAGACACACATTAAATATGGACATATTATTCTTCTGAGCACAATGCTATTTTTATTTTACAAGAATTACTTCTGTGACTTCCTTACAGAAATTATCTCACACATCTGTATTCTGATTATGATATTTAGTACAACGGTCATGAATAATAAAATTGCTAAATATGCTTATTGCCATCTATAAATAAAGGTTATCATACTCGAGGTTTTGTTTTTGGAGTGGTGGAACAAGTAGGGTTAGTTGCAAGACAATAGTGCTTTAATTTTACTATGAAAATAAATACTTAAATTTATAAATATTCAAATGATTTCCAAGGTGCAGTGAGCCTAAATTAATACTTGCAAAACGAATGCAACAGCACAACTGCAGAAGTTCACATGATCTCAGAAAGTTCACTGATCTGCCAGCAATGCATCTATAAATGTTAGTTCTCTTTCAGCACGGATCCCATCGTACCCCGTGGTAAAACTCCAGCTTAGGTCTGAGGGGGATAAAAAAGCAATTCCCTGTAATGACTATGAAAATGAGAAATGTTCTTCAGCTAACTGCAATTTTTTACAATTGGTATTTATCCACAGCTGTACTTGGGATGGTCCCCTATTTTTCAGCTGATGTTGCCTGGCTGCAGCAGGAGCTTCCACACACGCTGCCTGCACAGCCCCACAGCCCAGCTGTGGCCAAATGTGCCTAAAACAAGGGTTTCCCTTGAGGTTGTAGGGGCTGTGGTGTGGACACACAGCAAAAGTGTCACAGCAAGGGGTAAAAAGACTGCTGGAGTTAAAGAAGAAAATATAGATGGTTATTTTAAAACAAAACCTCACTAAAACATTGTAACTGCCAAAAAGGAAGAGGAGAAAAAAAAATTGTTTCCTACCCGATGTTTTTACATTGCAAGGGGACAGGCTGCCCAGGGAGCTCATGGAATCTCCCTCTCTAGAGACGTTCAAACCCACCTTGACAGGTTCCTGTGTCACCTGTTCTAGAGGACTCTGCCCTGGCAGCGGGTTGGACTGGTGATCTCCAGAGGTCCCTTCCAATCCTGACTATTCTGTGATTCCATGATTCTCTCTCTGGCTTCCCTAATTTAATCTCGTGAATTGGAAACAGCATCCAGCCAATAGTCATTCCATGTTTCTTGCACAAATTTTAGGAATAAGGTCTGTGCTTTGTGTGGCCTTTGAAGAGATGATGCAAAATAGTTTAGCGGTTCAAAGTTGCTGTTGAGTTTTGGGAGTTTTAGTGGTGTTTTATAACACTCACTCTGATGTGTGTGGACAGATATGAGAGTAACTTCTTTGCTTTAAAATCTCTCTATAAAAGAACTTACACGCTGCTTTAAGCTGCTGTACAGGATCTCAGAGCGTATGATCCTCACACATTGCCATGAACTAAGGACAGGTCCGCATGCCTGGCTGATCAACATTCTGCCCACCCCAAGCAGTGAGAGGAGCTGGATCCCCAGCCCTGCAGCCTCTCCTGCTGGGAGAGGAACTTACCCAGCAAGCATCTGTGCCTCTGGGCACTTCGCTACATGTGTGGATGCTAACTCTGCTAATGGTGAGGTTGCAGCACAGTAATGAGAGGAACAATGTTTGTTTTGATCAGTTTGATAATTCATTTAAAAGTATTGTACCAGAGCCATGGAGACAGAAAACCACGCCATTGTTACACGCTGGCACCGTCTCGTTATGTGAAGTAATTGAAACCTGTGGGAACAATATATGATTTAAAGCAGACAGTGAGGTTCTTTTCTTAAACAACAATAGCATTGTTTTTCTACGGTCCTGATCTTGCTCATGAGAGCAAACTTCTCTAGGAAAGCAGTTAGTGAAATTTTTGGTTGCTGATTTTTACTGACCAATGTCGACTTTTCAGAAGGTTGTAGAATTAGACCCTCTTTCAATAATGATGTCTTCAATGGGACGTTTATGATTTGCATATCTGCACACACACACACACACACACACGGGTCTCCAAGTGTTCCACGCATGTTTAAGATCAATAGCTCAACTGGCAGTAAGAGATGTGCCCTGAATTACACTGTAGGGTGCGTGCATGTTTCTTTAGTGGGGCTTGATGTTTGCTGGGATAGAGGGATACTGAAAATGTTGCTCTCTGCTTTGTGTTAGGCTTACATCCTAAATCATCAAATAACAGCAGAAAAACTATAAGTGCATTTTAGTATTACACACCCCAGAAGTGCTCAGTAGGTACCAAAGAATTTCTTTGACATAATTAAGAGGTTTGCAGACCAGATGAACAAATGACAACCAATCTTGATTTACTTGGAAAAATGAGTCATATCACTTATTATTAACTATTAAAGTAATTTAAACCCTTTTGAGAATAGATCTAACGCTGCAATGCTTTGAAGGTTTGATATGTCTTGTAATCCATAGATTATTAAAGTTAATTTCTCTGCTGAGATCCTACTTTCAGTAAAAAATGCATGCACACTAAAATGGTGTTGTTTTTTTTGTTTGTCTCCCTCTTTTTTATAACAAAGATGTACTTTAATTGGCTTTCTATTTATACTGCACTCAATGAAGGTATGGAGGCTGCAAGTGGGAGAAACCTTCCACAATTCTGGCTCGCAAAGCATACAGAAAAGCACACCATTCATCCACAAGTACACCCAAACCTTTCATTTGAGTTGGGTTGTGCTTGTGGGTGCGTGGAGTTCTTTTCTCTCTATTTGTTCTCCATGTATAATTTAGACTACATTTTGCTTTAGAGACCCTTAACGGATAAGGAAAAGAAGGCAATAACAATATGTTGATTTATATCACCGTGAAACATTTTTCCCCCATACTTCAAAGTAATTTTAATTGAATTTAATCCTCTTGACTTTCATTTACTTATAAATGAGTTTTAGTTGTAATGTTAGAATGAAACAGAATTTAGCAGTTAACAGGTTTTTAGTGTTTCTGATTATAGATTATTATATAATGTTTCTTGGGCTAGAAAATACTGAATGCTAAATACTGTCCCATATTAGATCCTTTTAAAACCTTCCACTCTTCTACATGTAGGAGAAGACATACCAATTTAGGTTAAAGTACAGTTCATTTAAAGAGGTAAAAATGTTTGAGGAAATGATTAAAAGTACTGCAAATCATTTATCAGTCTATGTCCACAATCAAGAATATATCTAAGCAGAATATTAAAAAAACCCACCAAACAAGAATACCTTCCAAAGGGACTATGCCATGTATAATCCCATCAGTTGTGTGCTCTCATTTATCATTTTTTAGCTCTTCATTCATAGATCATAGGGCACTAAGAGCCCAATTCATTAAAAATTGAATACTCTATTTAAGCTGGATGTTCTTATACTTGGAGAAAAAGCATGGAACCGTTTTTTTCTCTGAAAAGTCACAATTTGCTGTTCAATATACCCTTGTTTCTCTCAGCTTCTAACTGGACAGCACTCCTCAGTTAATTGCTACACAACTTTAGAGCTTCATAATTGAATGTGCTAAAGAAATTTCAAATGAAAGAATGTCTGCTACGTTCTTTGAAAATTACAGAACAATTCCCACCTGCCTGTAATGGGCACACACACATGTACCTCCCCCTGCTGCCCCAGCTTTAAAACTCAGTTTAGCAGTCACGACATACTTGAACTCATCTTGGAGCCCATCAGTCAGTCCTCTAATCACTTACATTGTATTAACATTACTGGGTGCTGTATTTGCAATTTCTACAGGATTTTCCCACCCCTGTTTGTGCAAGTCTCTCCTGCACGTCTAGATCACTGGTTGGAAAACACATTGGTTCACAGAACAGCTTCCAAGTCCCAAGCAGCCGTGACACAGCCTGGTACTCTCAGCAGCGTCGACTTTGAAGACGACGCTTTGAAACAGGAAGTTTGGAAGCACCAGATGATCTAGTCTGCTAATGAATGAGATCATCATAATGAGGATCTAGTCTGCTAATGACTAAGCTGGGTGTGCAGGATGGGCAGGAGCAGCAAACAAGCGCTTTCTGGGTTTCTGAAGAGATGGGGATGTCTTTGAAGCATTTTGCAGGAGAATTTCCTTCTCTTTGGCAGAAACATGGTTAGATGTATGATACACAAACAACACAGTACCTGTTGTTTCAAAATATGCTGCATCCCCTAAGGATGTTACCTATCAATATTCAGATTTATGCCTTACATAGTTACAAATCTAATTTGCAGCTAATTTCAAGTTAGCCCATCTATATTTGCATTTCTTGCTGGGGTCTTCTGCCATCCATACCACTACACACAATCCTAAATTTGAAAAGTATACACTGACCTGCCTTCATTGGAGTAGAGAACAGAGAGGTTCCTTCCCTCTCCAATACGTGATGCAAACAAAATTCCATACTTGAAACAACTCAGAAAGTGCAAACTGCCCCTCTCACGAAACGTACATATTGCTTATTTCTTTTTCTGACACAAAAAATCACTTATTGAGTAAGTTGTTATTGAAATGTATTTATGCTTATCAAGATAACATGGTAACTCCACTCATAACATCTGAAACCCTCCTGCCTACTAGAGAATTTCAGAACGTTTTTTGCATGTACTCTGCAGACATAACACCTTTACTGACCCTGTTAATGCATCTACTGCCAGCTAAGCTTGCACAATATAAGGAGTTATGTTTTCCAGGGAAAAGCCCATTAAAGCCAAAAGAAATTGCCTGTCTGCATTTGTATCCACTGTTATGGAAGAGCACAAGATGGAAAACACAGACTAAAGGGAGATGCAGAAGTTATTAAAGGTGCACATACAGCAAGCACCATCCCACGCTCTCAGTCCTGTAACCACTGTATCCTGCTATACAATAACATCCTATTTCCTATTCAAAGTAATTCCTGATGAGGGCAAATCCTGAAACTTTAATGGTGCCCACTGTAGGCAGCACAACGCTCTAAATGAGAAAAAAAATAAAAGGACTTTTTCCTAAGAGATGTATCTGTCTATAGACTTTGCTTAAGAAAATTAAATGGGGCAAATAAAGTACTTAAACACAAAGTTTGCAGGAAATTCTGATTAAATGCCTTGTTCTAAATAGACAAGTGCGGATTGACTGAAGTTTTTCCTCAAAGGAACAATTTTCTATTCATTCCACATGCTATGGAGTCACACGTGTAAGTAGTTCTCCTCCATCAGCAGCAGCCGCCTCTGTCTGATGGAGAGACCTCCTGGTTTCCTGCAGAAGAAGATATCTGAGGGACAGTCAAACACACAAAGGTGGAGAGAACACAATCTCCCTGTGAATATGCCTCTTCAGAAGGTGAGAGAAATGGTTAAGGAATGCTGCCTGCAAGAGAGGGCTTCAAAGTTTTGCTGTCAGTATTTTTCCACTTCTCCTGGCTGATGTACCGTAGCGGCTCAGCCTCCTCGGTGGCTGTTATGCCATAGCATGCCTCGGAACATACCCTAATCCCTTCAAGTACTGTCATACCAGCTATGGATTCAGTAAGTGCAAGATGGGTTAAAGGAACAAAGCAATCTGGTTTTCACTTATTTTTTTTTGTTCAAGTTTTTCCTAGGAGTACAGAAGAATTGGAAGCGGCCCCTTTTCCTCGTACATACAGATGCTCATTTCTAATTACCAGAGTTCAGACTGTGACCTGGGAACTGAACTGCAGCAAGAGCTCCACTCTTCTTTTTCCAAGGTTGTGCCATTGATCCTGGAAGTGGGAAAGGCACAGTTTAGCTTTTGTCAGGCAGAGTGAGCAAAGTATTTCAAGCTTTTTTTTACACAATCTACTGCTCCTCAATTTCTAGGGTCAATTCCAGAAGCTGGGTGTTGCTGCAGGGCAAACCCAGAAATTGTGATGGAAGAAATGTGTGATTCTCTGCAGAGAAGGAAGAGGTGTTCAGGGAAGGCAGGTACCCACACTGGTGTGGATGCAGACACCTGAGGGAGCTAAGATAGCATCACCACCAGCAACCCTCGGGAGATTCTGCCCCAAACAAATCCTACTCCTGCAGCCCCCCCCAAAAGAGTGTGGCTATGAGGGGCCATGCCCAATTTAGGGTGCCAGTGGGCAATGCAGGAGTGAAACCTCCTGGGACATCCCCCTGCCCACCGCCTATTCTGGCAGCAGGGTCGGCTGCGGTGGCTGCTGCGATAAAGCCTTTTAGCACTTCGTAAAGCTGCCCTTAGCAGGCCACAAAGTTTACTCATTTCCATATGAGCTGTAAACGGCAGGACGGGAAAGTCTGTGCTTTACAGAGAGGGAGGAGGAGAGGCCTCATATGCTTTTACAAAGGCCAAGGATGAAAGGAGAGAGCGGGTCTCCCCCGGCAGACACAGCCCTGCGGTGGATTGGGAGGAGGCAGGAGGTGTGAAAACTGGCCAGCACCAAACTCCACCTGCAGCAAACCGCATGAAGCAGATGATAAAGCAGCCGACTTCACCTACACACAGAGATAGGCTAAAATGACAATACCTGCTGTTTTCAATAACCTACTGATATTCCCTGTTAATAAAATCATGAATACTAATTATTATCAATACAAATGAAGGAACCTCCACAAACACTGAGGCTAAAGCATGATGCAGAAAATACAGTACAACTGACCAGAGAAAGGTCAGAGTACCAGCAATTATAGACTGGTTAGACAAAACACCTTTATCCAATGGTTTATATTTTTTATGAATCAACCAAACCCACTTCTAGTTGTGTGTTAAATGAGGTTAAGATTACTATCACCATGGAAAGTCAAAGAATTTCATTCAGTACTGTCTCATCAGACAGAATACAGCTCAGAATATGAGAGCTGAGAATGTCTAGTGTTGTACAATGCTATAGTAAAAATATGATTGAACTGTGGCTGGCAAAATCTCAATGCTAAATGGAAGATCGGCACAATGCAGGAATATCAGCATAAGCTATTCCATATTCTTGTCCTATGTAATAGTTGCCTGTTCTATAGCCCTTGATAGCCAGAGACCTCAGAAGGGCTTTGTACTCTTTTACATCACCATAAACATTAAAACATTATAACTAAAATGTGAGAACGGCCTGCACCTGACTTTATCACATGCTACGCTAATATACCATGTTAATGAGCTACACCAGGAATATTGGAAATACAGTAGCATTCTAATGCGATATTGATAAAGGACTGACATTCTTGCTCATTCTTTCTCACTTGCAACAGTGTCTGGCAAATTATAGCTGCAGTTTCATGATCATAAACTTAGAGGAAACATGTTCAGGGTCTGTCAACAGTTGAAAATAGTATTCGCCATACATTTGTATCCATCTTCTTCATAAAATGTTTAATGCACTGTGTTTTGCAGCGTAGTTTATATTGCATGTGACCAATATATGGAACTGTTTCCGTGTAATGCGAGATCATGTAATAGCCATAGTAAACCAAATGTGCAATAATATTTATATACATCTGCTTTGCATATAGGGTAGCAGCATGCACGTCCATGCACACAAGATTCAGCCATGTGTATATAGAGCAGTGCAACATTAACTCTTCAAAGGCTTGAAATAACTTTCTCTTTTGCTTTTGTTTGTGGAAATGGAGTTAGGTGAAGCTTGCAAGCCCCTCTCATGAGGAAAGTGGGATGCAGAGGCAACCAGCCTTTTAATGTTCCTACACTGAACACCAGAGTATTTCCACTATTCTAACTCTATTAGCATAGTACGGGCATGATAATATACTTATAAACATAGAGCCCATTTCAGTCATCAGTTTATCAAAGTTCTACTTGATTTATAAATAAAACACTATGAGAAATTATTCCATAAGATTAGGAAGCAAATTCAGCCTCTGTGTAATTCAACAGACTTTAAAGGATTGCTCCAGAGAAGAATTTGGTTCTCCCCATCTAATGTATTCAAGAAGGAGTTTCGAGAAAAAACGATTTTTTTTTTAACAAGAGTTTTACAGATGTCTGCTAAAACCTTAATAGAAGCTTTGAGCCAGAGACTCCTATAATTCAACCCCTGAACTTTTGAACAACAATTTTATTTAGAAAGTTGATTTATTCATAAGTAAATAGGATACAGTGTGGATGAAGTACAAGGGATCAGGAGGCAGTTATTAGATTTATAAGTACAAAAGCCTCACTGTTGCAGACAGTGGAGGCTCAGCAGTTACTGTACCTTTCAAAACTAATATGTAACCATATCTGTTTTAAAAGAGTGATTCATATTACTCCGAATGCATGAGAAACTCTTTCTCATCCCCACCACAGGAAACTTGAGTCTGATTTTAATGAGCTTCAATTGGAATGTGGCCTTTGAAAAGTAGTGCATTTGAAAAGATGGAACATTAAATTTTGTAATGATGTAAAACATCTTCAATTTTTGACAGGACAATGGTGCTTATTGTGCTTTATGGGCCCAGTGGTGATTCAAAGGTCACTTTGTATATGACTCCACAGACAGGGGCAGCAGTGAATGAAAATTAGGTTACATGTGATCAGCTTTATTATTAATCAGATGAAAATGGATTTTTAACATTTTTCTAATGAGCAACAGAGAAAGAAGAAAATACCATGAATAAAACTACAAGAGGGAACAGCAAGACCAAAATGCACAATGCGCATAACCAAACTAACGTGTATTAAATCTGAAATCCTTAAATACTGTCTCAAGAAATAAAATGCAGCTGCATATTTTTGTGTCATAAATATATAGAAAACTGCTGAAATACCTACTGTAATTTACTATCTCTGTCCTTTGTTTATAACTAACTAATGAACTGATTTCTTCGTACAGTATATTATAGCAGCACCAGATAGCAGTGCTATGGTTAAGGTTGTGTCAGCGTTTCCATTATAAATCCTGTTTTTCAGGGGTTTATAACTCAGCTGTGAAAATGCAGCCCAGGCTAAAACTTGGCATACAAGGTCTCTGCCAGGAAGCACATTTATTTTTCAAATTTCCCCAAAATGCCTCTTGGAATATTCTGGTATTATATAAACATAAATTATAGAAATACAGTAAAAGTTTACTAGTATAGAACTCTGCATTTGCTTAACTATAGAAACAGGTCTGATTAAAAAAAAAAAAAAAGCAGCTTGTTCTTTTATAAAATGATAGGCTAACACTCCTCTGCTCTTGAAAGAGCAAAAAATTAATATTTTTAAATCCTTTGAAACATTGCTCCTAAGCAGAGCACTGTTTTTTCATGCCCTGGAATATTTTCATGCTAAATAAAACACAGTGCTACAGAATTAGATTGTTGAACATTTACCATGGGGTCCACAAGCTGTGAGTGAACTTGCATTAAACCTCACATTAATAAAGCGCTTGATCACAAGAAGCCTGTGTGTCTAGCTCTCTGTTTGGCTCAGCCAAATGCCATTTGGCTATCAAAGACCTGTTTTGATTAGCAACTAGTGCCAAGAAGCAGGGAGAGGAGTGGCTTGCAGAAACGAGAAACGCTTCTTTTCGCAGTTAATCACCCAAAGAGGAGCAGGAGGAAACACAGAATAGCGACGGCTGAGAAGCAAATCCAAAATCAGCCCCAAGGACAACAAAAAGTACCACAGGTCCCCATCCTGCCAGTCACCAGGGCTGCCAGGCTCTGCTGTGGAAAGCTCATGGCCAGGGATGGAGCTACATGACCTAGAGCCCCCCAATTTCCAGCTCTGGAGGAACACTGTCATTAACATGCCTCAGAGGAATCGTGGAGAAAGAATGCGACGGCCAAGTTACAACAGCAAAAACCACTGGTCAGCACAAGGGATGGTGTTGTAGGAGAGGCTGGGCGTATTTTCTATCTTTCAAACAGATTTACTGGGTTATAATCAGGTAAGTGGAAGGGGGGCAGCAGACAGTGGGGTAAAGAGCGCTGTACTCTCTCTGCCTGCTCTCTCACACAGCACGCACTTCCAGGCTTGCCATAGGGGGAGTGGACAGGTCCTCTTGTCCCATTTGTGCTGTCTGTGCCCAGCCTGACCTGAGGTTTCCAACACCAGCTTTTTCTGAGATCTCCCATGATTCCATCCAAGGATGGCTCCTGCATCCCAAGCAGAGTTGCTATCCCCACCCACACAGCATTAGAACACAGAGAAGATTCCATTCAACGTTTTTCATGCTGCTTCCTCTGTCCCAAACCTTATGCCTGCAGTTAGGCTGTAGCCCCAAGCTGAGGAACAATGGCAGAGGCGCAACAGAACTCGGGCAGAGCTGAGTGTGAGCTGCTCCTAACACAAAACCAGCATGCCACAAAAACCACTGCAGCACACCAGCCACTCTCTGGGCCCAAGAACCACAACCACAGCACCTCCAGGCATCACAGAGCAGCTCCCTCCCACAGCCACTCCTCTCTGATGAACACCTGAACTGCAGGGATAGTTTCCTGCAGACCCTTCCTACATCCCTGTGCATCTACACAAGATCATCCACAGCCTTGGCCTAAGGCTGCTGAAACAAAACCACTCAAGCTGCAGCACAATCATCACAGATATTCCAGTCCCATCTGCCATGGGAAGTACATGCAAGAAAAATCACTGTGGCACGTTCAGGACTGCTTACGTTAAACAATAACAGGGAGAGAAGTGTGTGGCTCACACAGGGTCATGTGTCACCCCTCCAGAGCAGGGAGCAAGCAGGTCCTCCCCCAGCACCACGAGCCTGTACGACACAGACAGAGGCTCTGCTGCAGCTGCCCACGCGAAAAGCAAGTCGCCAGTAGAAGCAGGAACATTTGACCGAGTGGTGGCTGAAGACACAGCAGTTGCCAACAAGAAAGACAGACCAAATGTTATTGACAGCAGAGGGTTGGAGGGGAAACCACAGAAATTCCCTGTGTCAAGCCTGTGTGGCATTAGTATTACCCACTAAAAAGCCAAGAGACGGGACGCACCAATCTAAAATATATATTCTGTTAATTAAGGATGCAAAATGGATCTTTAATTCCTCTCTGGCTCTTTAATTCCTCTCTGGGTCAGTTTCTGATGAGTGTCTATTCCATTGGCAGCGATGTCTGACTATCCCAGGCTGCAATATTAATGTATGTTTCTTTAAGAAAATACATCGCATTTGCAATGAAATATAAAGAATATGCCATAGTGTTTCTGATTATTAAGCTAAATAGCCATGTAAAATGACTATTGCATATTGGCACTGATTCCTGTTGTACTGAGGCTCCTCTGTAAAATTAGTTAATTAGTATCCCCCCATCCCAAACTCACTTGAATAAACTTGTGGTTAGCACAAGTATGAAGAATTTTGCTTCTCATGGCTAATTTTTTCTCTCTTCCCCCTTTTTCAAAAGGAAACTTCCCTGTCTACTGGTATGGCAGTGTTTGCTTTGGATAAAGATGACTGGCTGAAGAAATAACATTAGCAAAAATGTATCTTGTGTAGCAAAACAGCTGCCCATACTCTCTCTGAAAGTAATTGTCCATCACAGGATACAGGGTACCAACAGATTCTGCAGACTGTTATAAACTTGTTAATTCTTCAATAAATTAGCCACAAAAAAAGTGTTAATTAGCTAGTAAAAATACTTTGGGATTCCGTGAGAAAAAAAATTATATGGACTAGAAAAGTGCATGCTGAATGATATGTAAAAAATGCAGGGGTTTAACTCAATTTCTGAGACTTTTACAACAAAGTACAGAGAAAGACAGATTAAATTATGTTCTGACTGCATACACTGAATAAGCCCAAAGGGAACCTCTGTATATAGTTATCAGTGGCACTGAAATCTGCTTAGGAAAGCAACAAGTCTTTTGTTCTGTTGACAACAGTTATTACAATTAATTCATTTTGTGATTGGTATTTGCACTGAGTGACAAGGTGTTATTTTACCTCAGTAAAAGTTAAAATGGTAATACCTACATGTGAAATAACACTGAGTTTGCTATCACTCACTCAAGAAAAGAAAAGACTCCCTTCAGAAATGCCTGCTCAGCCACCACTCCTGCAAACCTGAAGTTTTAGCATCAGGCTTCTCCTGCTCTTATTTCCCCAGATTTGCTTTTTTTTTGCTCTTCTAAAAGTTTCTTTGGAAGGAAAAAAAAAAAAAAGTTGTCTGCTTTTTGATGGGAGACAGAACAAAGCATAAGTGAGCAGAGCAAAGGGCCTCACTGCATCTTGGGGTGAGATCCTGGCTGTAGATGCAGGATCCGCAGATTCAGGCTGCCTGCCCAGGGTGCCACTGCCGAGGGCAGGGGACACAACATCCCCCAGCCTGAGTCCCACCAGCCCGAATACAGCAGGAGCTGGCACAGCCAGGGCTGGTTCCTGGGACTGGGGGAGGGTTTGGGGGGTACACACAACGACAGGCTCTGTCTTATCAGGGCAGGAGAGAGCCCAACCATGAGCAGTGCCAGGGTGCTCTCCATGCCATGAGGGCCATGAGAAGGGGTGTCCTTCTTCCCTGTGGCTGCAGTGCCCTGTGCTGGTGGGATGCTCTCTGACCCCTCTGACAACTGCGGACTAGCTGCAGTCTTGCTCCTTGCAGGGGCACAGGAGGCATCAAGCCCCGAGCAGTCCCAGGTGGGAAGAGGAGGGTCTGTGACAACTGGAGGTAGGGCAAGATGCCAGGCAGATGGTGGTGCTGCAAGAGCCGTGGAGCTCAATGCAAAAGCTATGAGTCAAAGGGCTTCAGGGCCACTTCCCATGCTGCTGAGACCTGCCCATCCCAAGTGCCACAAGGAGGGATCTGTGCAGAGGGAAACCTGCAGAGCTGCACAGCACCACCAGGGAAGCTGAGACCGATTGCAGGTACCCATCTCAGACCCCACACCTGGATCCGGCCCATCTATGGAATACTTGTACATGTCAGCAGACCCCTTAGCAGACCCTCAGCTGCCCACTTTCGACACAAGAAAAACAAAGCAAGGAGCAAGGAGAGTTAGATAACATAAATTTTGCCTTTTGGAGCAGCACCCAGAAAACCAAGGAATGTTTGCAGCACTAGCAAAAGGCAAATAACCCATTAGCTATGGATATTTCAGCACGTCTCTACTTTTATTATAAGTTAGCCTCTCTAAACCATTGACTTAACAGAGAATCATTATAAATCCCCATTTTGAATTTTTTTATTAGCAGTATTTATCACCTTCTCAAAATCAATCCTATATTTTTAAATTAAAACAAATGACTACTTGTACTGCAATCAATATGAGTACATTTCCCTTTCTTAAAAGGAGAAAAAAATGGAATACAAAGAAATGTCCTCCTTTGGCTGCATCAATCCAATTTCAATATAATTCAATATTTAATAAATATAATCCTCCATGTCTATGCAGGGAAACATCATAAAAAATGCAAAAGGTTTCCGGGTCTCAAATAACTTGTATGAAACAAAGTGTTTCCTTATTCCTTCCATAAATACTGCAGTCTTACTGTTTTGTTCTTCCTGCTTAACAGAGTTTGCTCTGATTATGTATGAAAGGTGGTTTACATATTTCATGATTAAAAATCCAAAATGCTACCTACCATCTCCAAAAAAATTATCATTTTTATCTCTTTGTGTTTCTTTGACTTGTCATTTTTAAAAGGGCAAAAAGAAAAAAAAAACAAAAAAAACCTTATATAATACCTAATTTGTACATCTGTGATTTCCCTCTGACTTGTGTAGGCACCATATGTTTTTAATTATCATAATAGCCTTAAAGAACCTGTTCAGTGGGAAACACATATGATCCTTTTATTACTGGTTTGTAATTTAAACAGTTTTAACAGAAAAGGTCTGGCTATAAGGGACTGAGAAGCACAAAGGTCTAAAAACCCTGTTATTGACCTCTGAAAGCATGAGTTCAGATCCCACCCACCGAGGTGGGACCTGGCTCTCCCACCCCTGACAGAGGTAATCAGTCACATGTGAAACGGCTCTTCGGGACCTTAAAAGACATAATCTCCAATCTCAAATGACTCCACGTTTCAGTCAGCCCCTGACGCAATGAGACCGGGCTCTACAAACATTACCGGACGCCCGATCTGCGCTTTCTTCTGCCTGGTAAAAGCTCGTGGAATGATGGTGCCGTAGCAGAAGCCCTGAGAATACCAGAAGCCCAGAATTTCAGCAATTCTCATTAGTCATTGCCCTTTCAAATTCCCAGTTTTGTCCTTTATGCAAACGCAAGACTGGTGAGCACGCCAGTATCCCAGTCATTCCGAGGTAGGAATTAAATTTAACAAGTTCAATTCACTCCTGATTCTGGACATCTAAACACATAATCAGCCTGATAATGTTATTAATTACCATTCAAGTGACAACCTTTGACACTGGCATGCTCCCACACCCTCCCTACTCCAACAACTCAAACAGAAAATCGTTGGCATGAAAACCCACAGTCTTATGAACCAGAATTGCAAATAACAGGCACTGAACACACAACGGGGAGTGAGCAAAATCCCCCTTTTCAGAGAGAAAGCAGAGGCTCACACAACAGCTCAGTCACTTGACCCAATACGAAATTCTGCACATCTTCATCCCCAAACAGATAATTTTCACCCCAAACAAAGATCTGGGGGTAGGGGCGGGCTGTGGGGGGGAAGACAGTGGGGAAGGGAGCCTGGCTAAAATTATACTCAGGCTAGAAGTCGTTACGGCTCCATCTCGAGAGATGGATGGTGTCCTCATTAGAACGAAGCTTTATTTAGATGGACAGACAGAATCCTTATTAGAACATTAGGCTGAAAAGTTTAAATGTCAGGAAATACAAAATTAGGATTCTGCAAATAAATGCTGACTTGGAGAAAAAAATCTTAGAGCTCCCTGTGCAGATCCCACTGGAGATACTCAGGAAAAATGCAATCACTCAGGAATGGAAGTCTCCTGTGCCAATCTAACCCTTCAAAGGTATTCTTGGAAAACTGTTTCACAAAAGCCAGAGGAGATCCCTCTGCTTGGGCAAAGTGGTTTCCACTTGTGATCTGATGCTATCAGCTCCATCCCTGGCAGCACACTGAGCCCAGAGGGAAGGGTGGAACTCAGCAGTTGCCACTTCCCACCACCCATTTTAGAGTCCAGAGAAGGACATGCATAGACTTCAGACCCTGTGAATCAGCCATTCTTTGCCCTTCCCTGTCTCATTTCCCACTCCCAGGCCCTCTGCTTTCTCCAGGGAAACTCAGGTATTTTGCAGTGATGGAAACACAGCTTAATTAACTTGCATACAAAAAAGATGGTCATTGTTTTCTGTTTTACCTGAAAGCTAATGGATCTTGGGATACCAGACGTGGATGCTCAAAATCCCCTCTGGAGCCTTTCTGGTGACTTGTCGTCTCTGGGTTGCCTTTGGTGCCCACGGATCTCTGCCGAGGTAATATGTGAGCTATTGCACACTAAAAGCAGATTTTTGAGAGAGGAAGCGCGTGCACACACATACACCCAACACCCACCCTGGCACCCTCCACCCGCTCATCCTGCACCTTGCTCCAATGATCCAATCCTGAGGAGGATCTTCTCATCTCCCCGGCTTCCGTGGGTCAGGTAGCAAAGGATTTGCTCCTGAGGGAGCAGAGCTTTGCATGGAGTGATCCTTATCCCTCATCCCAGGGTTATAGGAAAGGGCTGTGGGTGCTGCTGTCCCCCACACTTTGCTGGGGCAGACCCAGACAGCTGGTGAGATGGACATGCTGATGGAAGAGCCATCTCCACCAGCCTCTCCAGTCTCCTTGTTCTTCCCATATGCAGCCATTCCCTCATGGCAGAGGGTCACCCACCTGCACGTCTTGGGCCTGTCCCCTTTGGCAGGGTCTAAGGCCTCCACACTGAACTGTCTAATTGGGGCAGAAGGGGATGCTTATGGAAAAAGATTTCCTGCTGGAAAACGTACAAATAAATAAATAAATAAATAAATAATAACGATAAAAAAATCTTGCATTTGATCTTCTAAATAAATAAAGATTTTTCTCTTTGTATATTTGGGGATTTTTTTTTCCCCATATGAATCCAATGAAAATTTAGTTTTCCTTTCCCACGTCCTCACCCATAAATCATCGGGATGAAGTTTCCTGGTGAAACAGAAGTGCTCAGTGTTTAGCTTACAGCATGGGGAGAAAGGCAGGGACCATCCTGGTTGCAGTCACACAACCAGCAGATGATCTCTGAGCAGGCAAGCTCAACCCTCGCACAGATAGGTTTGTGTACCTCTCACACCACCTGCTAAGCAAGTGACTCTGCCAGACCCCAGCAAAGGAGGGACACAGGATCCATCCATCCATCTGCTGAACGGATGTCTGCCACCACCAAGTACAGTCAGCCCAGGGACCCTTCATGCTACAGGTCTCCAGCAAAGCATTTCCACCTTGTCCTCTTCTTCTCCCATACATGAACGAACACAGTTCTACCTTAAGAGAAATCCCAGCTCTGGGCCTGAGAAAACTCTTTCTCTTTAAGGACCCTCCTTTCACAGTAAGGATCCTCCAAATTTCCAAAAAGTGGATAACAACAATACCACTGTGATCCCATCTGCACACAGCAATGGCACTGTAATGCATAGAGCATAAACCACCAAATTCCCACAGACAGCATCTGTCTTACTACAAACAATGGACCATTATCTTGTAAATAATTCTGATTAAGCTGCAGCATTTTCCCCAAACAAACAGTAGGGGAGCAGAGGGTGAGGATTTTTCTAGTGGGAGTGCCGGTTTTCTCCTTCCCCAGCACTGACACTCAGTTTTTTATTCAACTGATTGGCCCCCTCCCCTCCCTGCTCTGTTCCCCATGGCTTGGTTTTCATCTTCTGACCTTATCTTGCTGTCAATCATTTTGGCAACTAAGGAGGGAGCTGACATGTTAATGGGATTCCCACCTCTATCCTTTGGGAAAGCTTTTCTGATTTCTTTTTTTCTTTTTCACCCCAATGTACAGTTATACAACAATTAATGAATACACCCACGGACCCTCCTATTATTAAACAGTTCTCATGTCAGGGCATGGACAAATCAGCTGCACCACTGATTGTGCTGGTGCTGGTCAGAGTTTGGGAACGTCTGGCTGTGCTGGTGATGTGTCATGGTGCGTTTGGCACCTGGATGAACATGGCATAGCAGCAGACTTTGCTGGGCAAAAGCTGCCACCCTCTTCAGGCTCTCAGCAGGGAGCGCAGAGCCCTCAGTGCCAGCAGTGGGGAGTGGGGCAGGGGGCTCTTCAGCCCCTGCCAGTGGGGTCCCAGTACCTCCAGCTCTGCACTCCTCTGCTCTCCTGGCAGTTGAACCATCAACAGATTTACCAGGACAATCTGAAAGAATTGCAAAGAAAACCAAGCACACCGATTGATATAGAGTTAGGTGTGCAAAGGGGAACAAACAAGACACAATTAGGGCTAAGGTGGCCTTTCTCCTAGGGTCCCCAAACTGATCTACGTGGTGGCTGAGAACTGAGGAGAGCCCCTGAAAAATCCTGAATTCCATTGTCAACATGTTTATCTCAATGCACAAACCTTTTCTTGTATATCTCTCTTGATAAAAGTCACATCTCTGTATCTCTGAAGAGTTGGTTTTCCTTCCCTGCATCCTCTTAACTTGCCTTGTTATGCATGTGAGCTGTTTGGGATCAAACACACTTCCTGGCCTGAATAAAAAAATAAATAATATAGAGCAGCAGAGACTAATCTAGGATGTGAACACTGAAAAGCAGGCAATAAAAATTTTAACTTTCAGTTGTGAACTTAAGTCACTGTCTTTCAAAAAAAATCAGAAACACCAGTTCAGCCACTGGATCAGTGAGTTTGAGCAGCAACACCAGGATTTACAGAGCACTGTGGGGACTGGTCACTGAGCATCACACTGACTCCAAAAGGAGAGACAAACTGTGGCAGACAGTGTGGCAGGACCTCAGTCTTGCCAAGGCACTGCTCACATGGGCACAGGACAGGAAGACCTGCAGGCTGGCAGTAGGCTGGAGAGTGAGCAGCTCACCAGACACATTGCTGAGCCATCAGCTGCACCATGGCCAACACCCATCAGCTGGTATTCCATAGAGCCCTGAGATAAAAATTCATGGATTTGGTGAAAAGACATTACGGCCAAAGCATGGCAAAGCTGTTGCAGAGAGCCCCAAGCACCAATCCGGAGTAGAAACAGGGGCTAAGACAGGTTTTGGTGTTGGGTTCAGGCTCACCCACACTGCTGGGGCACAGGAGGGATATACATACCCAAGGTGTATTTGCAATGTGTGTTTATTTTCATCAATAAATTTTTATAGCTTACTGGAGTTATATCAGAGAAGGAAGCATTTGTACACTGAGGACTTATATAATGTTCTTCATCTTCAAAGTGCTTTATAAACATTAATTAATTCATTTATCCTCACAGCACTCCTACCAGGGAGATAAGTACTATTATTTTCCATTTCATAATGGAGAATCCAAAGCGGAAAACTTATTTTTTAACATGGTCAGTGAGTGAATCACAAGTAGATTGGCAGGAGGAGTGAGGATTGCCAGCTTCTAAATGGGATGCCACCCCTCCCCAAATCTTTTTTAAACAACTCATGTTCTGCCAGAGTCATGGCACATATCAGGATATGCCTTGGGTTTTTCCTTCAGTAAGAGATAATTAAGGAACAATTCCCTCTCTGATCCCCAGCATGGCATGCTATTTTCTACCCCACTGTTGCTCTGCAGCTGAACAATGGCTGTTCTATGCAGGGAACAGCACTACAGACGCCCCGGATCAGAGGAGATCGGCTTAAAGAAACTGGCTGGGCCCGCGTCTCGCTCCGCAGACAATAGGGCGGGCGAGGCAGTTTGGGTGCAAATGCCTGATGTTGGGGGGGGCTTCAAGAACACCTGTTTGTAAATGGCAACGCTCTGGGCAAGGGCCTCTGCTAGCTGAAGTCACTCACATCCAGCATACCTATCTAGAAATTCCATGTAGTAGGAAAATTGCTGTGGGTTCCAGTATCTGGTCTCAGTTCTAAGCGCAGTCCTACACTGGCGTGGGAGGGATGCACAGTGCTCCTAGCTCACCTCTGCGGTGCTGCTGTAAATAAACCTCTTTCCTGTCTGCTCCAAATGGCAATAACAGTTACTGTGAGCTTGGGAGGCTCGATTTCAAAGCATCTCAAAAAACCAAAATTGTGACCAGGTCTTCTAAGGAAGTGTTCTGATCAAGGACCTTAAAGCAACATTGGGGATGGCAAATTGGGGAAAAAAATCATAATTTTATAATTTCTGAGAAAGACGCCTGCTACAATCCTAATTAGAGAAGAGCTTGGCCACCCTGATTTTTTTTCCCACTAGTTTATGTTCTGACAATAATAAAAGTGCATAAAGCCTCAAAATTTCTAGTTAATTTCCTAGCTCAAAAAAGATACACTCATTAGCAAAGTACGCCATGGTTTATGCAGAAGACATGACCACCTCCTGCTGGGGAAAGGCCTGTACCTAGATGTTTCTTCAGAACAATCAGAACAATTGTTTAGTGATAAATGTTTTTTGCATATGACTCATCAACCCTTGAAAACAGGATTTCTTATATAATACAAGTGCTGACACAGCCTTCACTTGAGCAGTATGACTGCAGCTGTATAATTACAACTTTAGATTTGATGTTATGGACCTTAGGTTATGCCATTCAGACAAATGCTCCATTGTATTACAGAGATATTTTTTCCTTAGTCATATTGCCCACAGGACAATAAGGACTATATTCACAGCTCACTGCATAGAAGTTTAGGCATGTAACAGCCAGTGGTATTACAGAAAATGAGATTATACCCTGTGGGGGTTAAATGGATTCATAATTGCCACTTTTTGTCCTTTTTTTTTTTCCTTTGCTCCTAGTTGGTACTTTTTTGGAAGTGCTCTCCAAATAAAAGGAAGAACAATCTCACACTGAGTCTGGATAAATGTTACAGTTGTCTCACAAATGCTGTATTATTTCTAGCCCTTCCAAAATAATATAATTGTCCTACTGCTGAACTACAGATTTTTCTCAGTATGACACAGAACACTAAAATGTCAGGTCCTGACTCATAGTGTTTTGGTGGAATAAATAAAAAGTACCAATATGCTATTCAGAACTGACAGCATTAATGAAGATGTGATACCAGGAGCCCTAGTCATGTTTTCCTTTGGCTCCCATTGCGTGCTCAGTGGTGCACCGAAAAATGGGCCACCTGTTACGGGCCCCATCCTGGAAACACTTACCATAGACCTGGGTGACAGTACCGGGACTGGCACGGCTGGTTGCTCGTTATCCTACGCTGGCTTTGCCTCGGGACAATCGCACCCGGGTCTGAGGAGGGAGCTTAGTCCCAGGATGATTACCACATGTTCTTTCCGCGAGAGTTCAGGACTACCTGCAGTATTCAGGACTGTGACTTCACATGAGGCTGGGCAAGACTAAAACCAAGAGAGATCACTCCCAGGCTGTATGCTCCTGTATTTCTCCACTGGGATAGACGTTGAATCCCCGTCGCTGACTAAGGCTGTATTTCCAGCTGTAGGGACTGGACACAAGTATTTAGCTTACCCTGGCCAAGCACCCAGGCACTAATACTTACGCACTTAATCCACCCACATTGCTCATTTCCAACCCAGTGGTATCCACAAAAATTGCTGTTGGATTTTAATAGTGACAGAGGAGAAACAGGCTCACCATTCCCAAGATATTTTCTTTGACAGTGGAAACAAGTCTAATGTCCCACCTTATATACCTGCCTAATCATACTTGGCACCATTCTAACGCCTCAGAACACGGCATTTTTAATAAACAGCATTTACAAGGCCAACAAGAAGCTTTGCAGAGTTTGCCTCTCAAAGCATCAAGCAACTCTGGATTGCATGGGTGGTCTTTGGTCTACAAAAAGGTACAACAGTTTCTCAGGGAGTTTCTTTGAATGAATTAACAAAATGACTCAAAACTGCACTAATGGTTAACAGCTTTTTTTTTATTAGCAACACTGAGATAAGTTATTGAAGCATTTTAGTATTGTTTTACATTCCATTCAGAAGTGACCTAACTTGTAACTCCATATACATTTAAAGATATAGTTTGACACTTATTCAGAAAGCAACAATTATTAAAACTTACATACCTTCATTACCAGGAAACCTTAATATATTTTCTAATTACTTCCAACAATACTCTATTCCAAAGCACATGATAACCCACTAGAAGTTTACACATTTCACTTCAATCACAGGTTTTAAATTGTGGATGTCAGAGTGCTGTTCATTGAATTTTACTGTCTTTCTTGGTTAATATTGGAAAACCTGGCACAATATATTAAGCTAGAAATATTGCTTAAAGAATATGAAAAAAGATAACTACAGTATTTTTTCCTGCTAAAGCATTACAAAATACAGGACCATTAAAAACTCAAATAGAAATGACAATAAATAACCTTAAAAATGTTAAGAGAATTTTCACTCATACTAAAGTCCATTCCCTAAGCTTGCCAAACACATAAATAACAGAACATATTCAGGACCGCTATTTTTGTACTATTATGATGGTTTGTTATATATTGTGGATGTATTGTGTACACATATATTAATGCTTACACTTAAGGTATATATTTTTTTCTTTGCTGAAACAATTAATAAGCCTCAGGTAATTATTTATCCCTGGCACTACAGGTATCTAGATGGGTGGGAGCAAACCTCAGAAATTCCAGATATGCAATACTGAGCATAACAAGATCATCTCTGCATAAAGATATCCTAAGTTCCTTAGATTACAAAGACGAATTTGGTTATTTATTTCTGAAAGCCTGTAACATAAAATTATAATTGCTGTCAAATTAATTGTTTAAAATTGGCCTCATAATAGGTATTAATCGTACACTTAGTTTTGACTTACAAGAATGTCTAAATTGCTCATGTTTATGAGTAGTTATAGGAAATACTATATCTCAGGCACAAGAATGTATATTCCTGAACCAAAACACAAACCAGAGCATTGTCTCACTTTGGAAAGACCTGGAAATATCTCTATGCCTCGGCCTAATCCTAAATTATAATTTAAATTTGACCTGGATATGACAAAAACAATAAGAATATATTGTTTAGGAGATGAAACTTAGAGTAAAACCACAGAGCTCTAAGCTTACATCATTATTTTGTCTCTGCAAAGAAAAGAAAAGCCTTTCTGTGCTAGGAATTTGCCTTGGTGCGGCTGGCCACTGATGTCTGAAATCAAGGCACATACCAAGGCCTCCTTTCGCAAACACAATCCCCCTTTCAGATCTGGTGCTGGGAGGGACTGAATGCCTCCAGTCTCACTGGGAATAGAAGGTACTCAGCACTTAGCTCTATCAGATATTTTAGGGGTTAATTTCCAGAAACATAAATGGAATGGGAATGTCACACCACAATATGAAAAATGGTAAGAACTTAAAAGTTTTCGACAGTAAACAAAATCACCTGACCGATTTCTGATACAACAAAATACAATCAAATTAAATTACATGAATATAAGCAATGAAATTTAAAGTCAAATAAACATAGGACCTGATTCTGCAATCCTTAGTCATGTAAGTAGTCCTACTCATCGAGAATGAGGGATGCAAGATTGGGCCCTTAGCTTCTGCTTAGGAAGTCACTGTTGATTCAGACAGTATCTTTTCTAGCCAAAAATATGCAGCAAAAGGAAAGTAACATAAACAAGGCTAAATGTCAACAGTGTTTGCAGACTTACAGACACCATCCATTTGTTTGTACTGAAATGACTAGCGAACCATTTGGCAAATACAATGCTATTCACAGACCAGCCCTTTTATCCAGCAACACAAACTTCACTGGATCACTGGCATTCCCAGTTAATTAAAAACAGGAAGCAAGCCATATGAGTTTGGTTTGATATTGCCATGCAAATGGCACTGCGACATCCAGAAGTGTGTCTGAAACCCGGGCGGGGGCCGAGGTGCTGATCTCCCGTTCAGCAGAACAGTTCGTACTCTACAAGCAGGCCTTGGACCTCCTAACTGAAACTAAGAAACCTCTTCAAAAGCACGATAATGGGGTAAAGAAAAGTCTGCTGTAAAACTTCCATATCATTTCATTCTGCCTTGAAGGAAAAGAATATTCTGGTTACTCCTCCAACTGCAGATCAGTACAAAGAGTTACTTAAATGCATTTCACACTTTAAATGGGCAGGAGTGCTACAATTTGCTGCAGTAGAATGACCTTCCATTGCCTTGTAGATGTCCTAGAGCTTCAATATACCAGGCCTTTTGCTTCTTAATACAGATTTTATAATTAAAAAGAGCTGCAATAAGGATTCAAGTGAAGCCACCACAAACAATTAAACATCTTTTCCCGTGTTTCACATGTTGGTGGTAGTTCTGAAGGGGTTAGCATTATGATCTTTTTGGTTTTGACACCTGTGGCAATAAGCAATTTACAACAACTAAATTCACTATTTAAACATTGGGGTAGAGCACTATAATTATGTGACAATAAAGCTGTAATAATCTGCCACAATCGATCTTCCCCTTGCCCAGCCCTCTTGTCTGCGCTGCAGTTCCACATTTAGAAGGTATTTCAGAAAGCTACAATGCTGAACATTTTAATAATTCTGCACAATGCTGAACACTTTCTGATGCAAAGGAAACTGAAAGTGCTCAGACCTTCGCAGGATCAGAACTCCAAAGCTGTTCCTATACATCAGAGGGGCCCTGCCCTGTTTTCATACAGTGAAAGAAGTGATAATGGGGTGGAGCCTGTGCAGGAGAAAACAGCACTAATTGCAGAGGAAAGCAAGCATGAATGGAAGCAAATTAGATTTACAGAGACAACATGGAACTAATGCTTCTGGACATCATTAAGTGTGGGTTCAATAGCACTAACCCATTAAGCAGCCAGCTAACGCCCAGGACTATCTCTGGCCAATAGTTCTGTAGCCCACCAGCTCTTCCTGGAAAGCCTGACCAATTTTCAAGGAGAAAGGGCAAGTGGAGAAATGTTACCATCTTAGTGACAAAGCAGAAAAATTTAAAGGGAAGGAGAGAGAAAGGAAAGGGTCTTGTCATAAAGGGTCTTGTGCGGGAATCACGTGAAAATTAATGACTTGGAACAGGAGGTAGAACATTATTGTGATACAACCACGTATACGGGGAGACAAGCAGAAAAAGAGATAAGCATAAATAGAAAGGAAAACAGATGTTCCAAAACTTAAATACAAAGTAGGTTTAGAACCTCCAAACTTAACTTCTCAAATCAGCGAGGGCTGTGAAAGCAGAGTACACAGGTGCTCAAGACAGCTACCGAGCCATCGCCCGGACATCCCCTCCACAGTGGGGTACTGGCTGCCAAGCAGCAAGGAAAGGCATGGCATCTCCTTAGAAACTGGGTGGTAGCAAAGATTAACAAGATCAATTCCTAGGTACAGTCACTTGAGACTGCAAAACCAAGTACAGTTCAGGAGTAATTCTAGAATCATTAATGCTCTTTTTTTCTTTCTTTTTTGTTCATTCCTACTCTGCTATGTAAGGAGAAATATTACAAAAATTTGTGATTTTTCTCAGCAGCATTTTGACATGAAAATTTCTTTATTATGCAGTAATTATGGTTCTTTCCTAATTGTGTCTTTCGTTCCTACAGCCTGAAGCGTGATAGGAGCATAAATGAATTATGTGTACATCATCAATCTCTCTCATTCTACATGTAGGGAAACTGAGGACTGTTTCCCTATGTGTGGTGACTTTCCAAAACAACAATGTGAGTTAATTTCCTCTAGAAATTAAACCCTTTTTGTGCCAGGATTTGTACTTAAAAACTGACCCACTATCGTAAGGTAAAATCTGCCATCTAAAAATGATCCACATGGATTGCTGAAAATCCCAGCTTGTCTTTAGGCAGCCAGACATTTAACTCAATTAGTGTGGCCAGTTAAAAGATGCAATCTCAGCTTACTGAAGCTGAAATATTTTATTTCAATTTCATTTCCTCTGTATTCTGTATTCTGACTGTAAAAAGAGCACCATGCCTTGCTGTCTGATTGTGCAAGGACTTTTATCAAATGTATCAGTGTTCCCTCTTGAGATGCCAACAACATGTATATCACTGGCTGTAAAAGGAAAGGCAAATGCATGGAATCTCCCCAAATACAAAGGAACACAAGAATCGTGCCCTGAAATCAGATGCTGGAGGTGGGTCTCAAGTTTTCTGATCTGCCGGGCAGTAGAGGGGACAAAGGGGACCATGACTTTGGTCATGAGCTTCGTGCAGAAGGGAAGGAAAGCTAATAAATGAACAGGGTGCTCCCGATCGCTAATCGGCAAGCGCAGAAACATCAGGTGAGATTCCCCGCACTAACATGCACAGATGGAGTGTGATTTCACAGTATAAAATGTCACTGAGAAAATGAAAACTCCTCAAAAACACTACTTTCACGTGGGTGGTGTCCAAGCCAACCAAACAAAAAAAAAGAAGTAGTGACATGGGGCTTGTTCATACTCATCCACTTTTGCTGTGTGATATTGAGAAGAAAGAAATAATGCATTTAAGTGGGCAACCTTAGTACTTATATTCTGCAAACACTCAGTAGAATGTCAGTTAAGAATTTTCAAAAAGCTATTTTTGGAGGGGGGGGGGGAAAGAAGAACTCACACTGCATTTTTGATTAAAAAAATAGCTTAAAAAAGTAGAACAGAGAAGTTTCTGTTGTTTCTTTCTTTCCTTCATACTTCAAGTCAAATCCATTATCAGTGGGCAGAGCTTGTGAAAGGGATACGGTCTTTAAAATCACATAAACTCTAGCCATCATAAAATGTCTGTTGAATTGATTGGAAGATGAAACAAAAAACTAATGGAAGTAACATGACCTCGTTTCAATAATAATATTAGAGGGTTTTTTCTGTTGTTGTTTTAAAAATCTTATGTCTGGGAAAAAGCATAAAGATATTTCATACAAAGCAACTAATCTTAGTTTTCCAATTTTTTCACTCGTTTGTTTAGAAACTAATTTCTCTGCTGTGTTTTTTTCCTTTCTGGTAACTGATAGTACTCCACAAATAAAGAGGCTTTTACCTGCTGTAAATTAAATAATCTATTAACAATTTTCAATGTTCATTTTGAAGAATCGGGAAATATTTCCAACTACCTACATTGGTTCTTATAGCACTGAGACACAAAAGTTTACAAGTAAGGCCATGCAGACACTTGGGCAGATATTTTGCTCGATTTAGGTAATGACAAAATTGTGAAGTCACAGTGCTCTAACGATACAAAGGAGATAAATTTTGTGTGTAGAAATCAGACTTTTTTTATCAGACCACTTGGAAAAGCAGAGAGGGGCTTGAAGAAGGGCTTATGGCTTTAAGCATCTACACGCTGCTGATGAAGACAAACAAAACTTCCACTAACCTTAAGTTAACCAGGGGAACTATGCAGAAGTGCTTGCAGATTTATGGTTGCATTTTAGTTTGTGGGTCTTTAGAACTGTTGATAACATTTTCTTTCCATTTTTTTAACTTGAATACATTTTATTATGAATGTTCAGCTCTGACACTGAGTTTTCTGATTAGTTTGAAGGTTAACTGAAACGAGCGTTACTGAAGTTTTTGTGTCCATTGCTGACTCTGCTTTTTAAAGTGATACTGTTTTTCAAAGGATTTACACTCTAAAATCTCTTTCAAACAAGAGCTATGCTGACAAAACAGGACAAATAAAAAAATCCTCATTCTGATTTTTTCCAGATAGATTTAACTTTCATTTTTGTAAATATGATGTGGAAGTAAAAGTGCAGTTTTGTAAATCAGAGACTAATAAGGGTAAAAGGTCGTTTTGTTTGTTTGGTGTGTTGTTGTTTTAATTACCTGGAGGCATATTCTTAATTAGGCAAATCACAATTTGCACAACTGCTAGTTAGAATAGTGAAAATGGTCAAGGGCAACAACTGTATGGGTGCCATTGAACAAAACCAGGAAATTATAATTACAAAAAAAAAAAGGAGGGAAAGAAAAGAAAAAGAAGTCTTTTCAATACAGGTAGACACATTCCATGCACTTGGCCTTTGATTTCATTAATGTCATGGTAAGTGAACACACCCCAATTCAAAGAAAGAAAGGGAAAAAAAAAAAGAATAGAGAAAGCAAGGTTTGCTTGGCAAAGCATCCAGTGTTTTTCTTGGGTTCTTACGTATATCAAAATACTGAAAAGTTTGCAAGTTACCACGTAAATTTTTTGAAAACTTTTTCCTCCTTTGAGTATGCTAAAGCAGTATCCCCTTCAGATGCCACTAGCACAGATAGTCTATATTGCTGCTACTCTAGTTTAAAAAGCAAGTTCTTTCTAAAATCCTGTATAAGTATGCATGCAGCACTGCTGATTTCAATGGAGTAGACCACATATAAGACTAGAATTTGGCCCACAGGGTTTAACATTTAAAAAAATGTATTACTAACAAACATGACTAAGTATATTTAAACAGCAGCTTCATGATTCCGCATGTGTGTTTTCTGAAATGGTCTAAAAGAAGGTCTAAAACTTACCACACAAGTCAGGTCTCTTGATACATCCACTAGTTGCTGTGCTACTTGCAAGTCCATTAAAGGCTGCTAAGCCATCAGAGCTGTAAGCTCTTAGGACTGACAACATGTTCATCTGCTTCTCCAGGACCTGCGGACCCTGAACTTGATCAGGTTTCATCACTCCTTGTGCAGTTTCATGTGAGGAGAGAAGATTCTGACTGTGCCACTGCTTTTCTGAAGCTTGTGGCAGTGGTGATATGAGCCCTTGTGTTGGTTGTGAGGTGACTCCACTTTGTATATTGTCGCCTCCTTCACTGCTTTCTTTATTTAGGGCAGACAACTGCTTATTCATAATATCTGGTTCTGTGTCAATGTCCTCATCTTCAATGTTTTCTTCCTTGGAAGATTCCATATCCTCAGATGAAGCTATGTCAGAAAGGTCATCAGTAGCACTTTTATTTACAGAGTCAGAGAGCAGAATATTTGGGTCATCTTCAGATTGTGTTTTGATTTCAGATTCATTACTGGTGCAAGAATTTTGTGTTCCCGTGCCAATAACACCAGGATAAACACCGAACTGCTTATAGAAGTCTGTTGTAAAATTACAAAAAGTGGATTCCATGTGGCTGGGCCAGGCAGTGCTCTTTTGCTCTCCCAGGGTCTCTTTATTTTGTCCTTGGGTCATTTTCTCAGAAGCTGAGTCCAGCTGGCTCAGCATGTTTGAAACTCCTGCCTCCTTGCTGGACTGCACAGAAGAGGGGAGCAAGCTCACTTTATTCACCGAGGCTGAAGCCTCCCTAGACTGCTCTTTGCTGTTGCCTATGATGCTGTCTTTACGTTTAGCCTTGCCCAAGTGATTGGCTTGGAGGTGCAGAGCCATTAGTTCCATAGATGAAGTTGTAAAGGAACAAAACAAGCAGCCGTGCCAAGCAATGTTGTCCTGCACAGTAACAGATGAGCCTGGGAGGGAGGCTGCGTCTGGCCTTACGGACAAGTCCAGAGGTTCGTATTGTGACTTTTCTGTTTTTCGCTGTGAGGACTTGCTGTTTATCTTTTCCTCACCACCATCTGAGCCCAGAGCTTTTGCTGAAAGCGGATCTGAGAGCGCTTTATCCTTCATTTCTTTTTCTTTCTTCAAAGAACTTAGGACAAAGTTGTCCATGAAAGCTTGCAAAGACCCTTGAAAGTTCACACCATTCCCAACCATGTTCTGGTAAGCACGGCCAAGTTCAGAGAAGTGTGTTCCTTTGGAAGATATGTCTGAACCTTTCATATTTTCTGAAGATACTTCAGATGACATGCCAGCTGCTTGTCCTTGCTGATCTCCAGAAGACAGCATTCCTGAGGTCCACTGCTGCGAGACCATGCCACTTCGGAAATCAATACCAGGAAGCCCCTTGAAGGCTCCTCTCAAAATATCTGGCCTAATAAACACAGAACTTTTACTTGATGCCTCGTCTTTGTGTTCTTGACCCGCACTCTGCCCAGAGAGTGGTCCTGCTCCGTTCTGTCGCTCCCGATGGTGTCGTTCCAAGTGGTATTTGAGGGATGCAGACTGAGTACCAGCATAATCACAATGTGGACACTTGTAAGGCTTCTCACCTACGGGTATGGATAAGGAGAAAAATATAAAGAGAGTTAACTGTACTTTGGTCTATGGATGAGTGAAGAAAGAAAAAAATCAGCATTAACTGCTTGAAAACAAGAAGATCTTAGAACTAATAATTCATTTTAAAAAAAGAAATCCTTTAATCGAAGACTAATTCATAAACTGAATATTTCTAAAATGGATTTCCAGAATGTGGGGCTATTCAGGAATGACATGGTATCTACACACAATTAGCCATCCTTTTCTTAATCTAACATGTAGAAAACTGTTGTAGAATTAAAAGCTATGATTATGAAAATGAAGCATAACAATTTCAACCACAGTAATCATTAAAAGTACAAGTTTAAAAAAAAGGGAGACAAAGAATGTAACAAATGGATGGTTGCAATATTTTGTGTATACAATTGCTCTAAAATTTGTTTAAATTATACACATGGAAACCATTTTTAAACCTAAAAATTTTATGGCACTGTTACGCAAGACTGAAATGAATGATTTAAGTCTTGCTCTGCAGTAAATCATGGATATAATTAGCAAATGGCATACTGCACAAGTAATTTATCATTATTTGGAGGGCACCATTCCAGAAGGATTCAAAGATCTGCAGACCTACTGCATTGTTTCTAAATAAAGGACTATAAATACAGATTCTATAAAATATTAATATCATTACACTACATTATGATTGCAGCATGTAAGAACATATAGTTAAAATAAAAAGTAGTCAGTAAAAATGAAATCGAGTAATAAAAAGTACAAAATATATTTAGTTTCTGTATTTGAAATTAGCATTATCTACTGGGTTTTGCAGTCCTTTAATTTTGTACTAATGGCATTCCTAGTACTCAAGTAGTAAAATGTGTAATTTACCTACCATAAGGGATTTTCTAGGTTTAGCTTGAATAGAGTTTTAATACATATAAGATGATTTTCATGAATTAAATAAATATTTGAAGCCCACACTAAACTTTTATTGTTCTTCCTATACTTTAAAAGAGGTTGAAGATTTTACAGATGTAATAAATATTCCTATATAGTCATAAAGACATATCCAAAAAGAATGTACATATAAGCAGAGGTACATCTAAATTTTTGTGCAGCACTTTTTACCAATACAGAGTTCCTTTTAAAGGAAGAAATATGGAAATCCTCACTAAAAGGGACAGGAATCTGAAAGACCTGCAAGCTGTCAATATTGGCAATTGTTTCTATGAGGGAGCTCCACAAGAAGAATAAACTGTTTCCTCTAGGTAGCTTTTTTTCTTCCTAAGTGATACAAAAGACAAAAGCTAGCCTCTCCAAATGGTATAATGGAAATATTTGTTTTGAAAACTTCCTCTCCGGTAAAAATGCTGTATAATATTGTGTAGCTCACCAAACCAGCTGGAAAGTTATCCATTTTCAAATAACCTCAAAATCTGCTAAAAACAAAATTGAAAGGCTTTCAAACTTCTGTTATTTAAGCCACAGGCTCAAGTGAAGGGCTAGTAAATACATGGGAAGCTGCTCCTCTCACTGATCGCAGGAATTCACTAATGAGATGCAAGCCCGGAACACTCCAATGCCTATGGAGCACTGCATGAGCAGGGTTACTGACCATGAACAGGGGCTGGATACGTGCTGCAATTCAGACAGGGCTGAAGTAAATTACAAGCAGTGCAAATTCTAAATCCATAATGTAATCCTAAAGCTAAACGGTGAGACACGAGAGCTCTACATCAACCACATTAACAGACCTTTTTGGAGGAGGAAAGTGCAACACCTCAAACAAGAGATGCTCAGCAGAGGAAGAGGGGGTAATTAGCATAGTTCTTGCTTTAGGCCTGGGTCCACACAGCTTAACAAAAGAAATCAGATTTAAACATTTCAGTGCAACTTCTGAGTCTTTCACAGTCACCTAATTAAGCTCTGGTGCTCCACTGACAAGGAGTAGGGGGCTGAGTTTCAGTAGGAGTTGTGCAAAAGCAAACAGTTCCTACTGACGTGCAAGAAACAGAAACCTGAGATGTGTCATGCCTATCTGGGCTTCCCTGGTCTGAGGTGGGCACCTGAGCACACACCTCCCTATCACAGGTGTTTGAGGGTAGGGACAAGGGGACAGAGAACACAAAGGCTGTCTATTTGTTTGCATTTCTTTGGAGGTGTGCAAACTCTGACAGCTGTGCTGCCAGTCATAACATGGACAAATATTAATGCTGGTTTTACAGCACCTCCATACTGCAGTATTTTTGTGCCACTTGCAGTTATTCCAACGTTTCTCTCACCAGTTAGTCAGTAGTCACTAGTGACACAACTTAAGTATTGTAAGTGTTGTCTAAGAAGTAATAAGACTGGTAAAAAACAAGTAACAGACTTCATAGGGTTAAATATTCTCACTTTTGAATTTTCATTCCTCTTAATTGAAAAGCTCTTCCTCAGCATCCCCTATGCCTTTACGGAAATCTTTAACACAATTATATTGAGCACTTCCTTTTATTCTAATGATAGTTCAGTGTCTGTTTGCACTGCACATCAAGTGGCACCATTTAAAAGTGTGTCCCAGCATTGCAGGCACTGTGTCAACCACTGGAGAACTACTGCAAGGAGGAGAAGTTTGCAGTATAGACTGCAGTGATGTTGCTAAAAACATACAGAAGCTGTTCAAAGCAGTAAGTAAATGTAAAAATGGGTTTAAGTGAGTTAAAATATATGCTCACTGGAGTAAGTACTAGTACTGTTTTGTACTTTTGTACTTTTTGTACCTTCAGTCTAAAGCCCTGGGCACAACATACTCTTATTCTGATTTGCTAAGCCTTGAAGTCATTCCATTTTCTGCTCAAGGGCCTCTCTACTGAGTGAGCTTCCTTTCAGCAGAGATCTGGACTCAGCTCACCACCAACACCACAAGCATTGGATTGAAAGAAGACTCTGACTGAGACAGTGCGATAAAAAGTTCAAATCTCTCCTAGCCTTGGTGTGCTGCCTCTGTGGTGCTCCCACCCCTTGCATGGCTAGAAATGAGATCTATAGCTGAAGGTCTGAAATTGAACTCAACATGTAGCAACACACTGTGCCACCTTTACAACACAGGACTGGCCAAATAACATTGTTCAAAGGGAACTGTTCAAAACCCCTCTTCTCTTCCAGATCCAAATATTAGCAGTGGGTAGTTTACTTCAAAGCTGTCTTAACTGCTTCTATTTTGAGGGCAGGCATTGGGAGAAGGGGGTAGGATGGAGTCAATCATCTTTGAATCTTTTTAATTTAGTCTGTCAGTATTTCCTAAATTCAGTAATTGTGCAGCTATTTAGATACTATTTCATCCATTCAAATTAGTAACCAGCTACACCCTGTGTAAGTCACTGTACAAATGACAAAACAGAGTTATAAGCTGCTATGGGAAAAACCCCAGTCTAACCTCAAACCAAGCTAGTTTCAATGGAAAACCCAAAGGACCCCTAATTTTCAGGACCCTATCAGCCAATGCAATAGTACATGTCCAAAGAATACTGCGGGGGACATGGGAGGTAGGCTATGATTCTTGTTAGGAGACAACCTGTTTGTATCTCATACTTTGAAGAAAGGTTTCAGAGAATTCATCCTCCTGTAATGACTACCCTGGTATTATTGCCAAGAGCAGTGTCTGGATGAGTTATTTAACACTTAATATCAGTTCACATAAATTAATGTTACCACGCAGGAGTGAGGGAACATGACTTTTTCAAAATAATTTTCTGCATTTCATATCCAAGAGTCATTTTTCATTGTTCACAAAGGCAATGGCCATCTTGATCTTGCTAATTCTCTGGCCCTGTTTGTATCCCTGCAAACCTTTTCACAATGGAGTAGGATGAGAGAATATTCCAGTGTGCACAATTAAAAAAAAAAAAAAAAAGAAAAAAATCTTACAGGGAACAACTTATCTGGGTAACATAATCACAGTTCTGATCTACCTACTGCTCTGGTTTACAAGACACAAAACATCTCAGAGGAACTATTTTATATCAGGATAAAGTAAAACAATAAAAATTCAATGCTGCTTGTAAAATCTGCACGAAAGCTTGGTAGATAACTGGAAACAGACATATTGCCCAGTAGAAACAGGTCTATTTGTATAGCAGGTTGTATAAACAACACAGATGTACAAGATACGCAGGCTATCACCAGCCCTGCTCAGAACACAGTCTGACTGTACTGGTCAAAGGAACTAACGGCTACAGGCTGTGCAAGGAGCCCACAGCCACATTAAAGCTAAATTTACAGATTTTAAGGCTGGAAGGAACAATTATGATCATCGTATCTGCTCTACAACACAGGTCAGAGATCCTCACATGATACTTCTGGCATCAGAGCATAACTACGATTTGAAACAAAACTTACTTGTTTCAGTTTAAACATACTTTCTTTCAACAAAAGCAGTGCAGAAGACTCCAACATTTCCTTAGGAAAAGTGTCTGACTGATTAAGTATTTTCACTGCTCAAAATGCGTGCCTTATTTCTAGCTTAAATTTGTCCAGTGTCTGCTTTCTAGTACCGAACATGGCTTCAATTTTCCCTGCTAGACTGAACTGATTTTTTTTTTAAATTAAAAAATCTATTTCTCAAGGAAGGTACTTGCAGACAGCAAACAAGTCACATCTTCACCTTCTCTCATGGTTGAGTGGAACACCCTTCCCAATTTTTCACTGTCCTTTTAAATTATGGATACCCACTACAGCTTTGATGAAATTTCAACTTGATAGTAATTATATACAGTCCAAGACTGTGTTTACATCTATAGAGACGTAGCAATCAACTAACAGCTCATATTCTGTTGCTTCTCTACCACAATCCTAAGCCCAGTTCATCACCGCCTCTAGTATTTGTTCCTTTACATTTTGCTGATTTAAAATTCATATTGTTGAAAAGAGCCCACTTGACTAAGTGACTAATCAGTGACTCCCCATGATTTTTAGCATCTTACCATTTTTGTGCCATTGGTAAATTTTATCAACAGTGATTTTATATAGTCTTCCAAATAATGATAAAATACCAAATAGATGGAGCTGCAAGTGCTGCTGTGGAACTGCCAGTTTATGTGCTATTTCATCTCTGTATATTGGTTTTTGGTTAGTTTTTGGGGATTTTTGAAGGAGGGAATTGTCACATCAAACAAGTTACTTTCATGAGAAGAAACTTGATAAAACTTCCTTTTATAATATAAAATTGAATTAACTATGCTACCAACTTTTAATTAGTTACAAATTCATTCTGTAATTTTACCCCCAAATTTATCTCAGGGTAGTAATTTATAATTTCAAGGCCTTAATATACTTTTTTTTTTTTTTTCCCGAAATACTAGAATAGCCAGAACTTTTTTACTACTATGAGTACTCTGGAACTTGCTCTGTGTTCCAAGACTTGTTCTTTTGTTTTGGGTTTGGTTTTTTTTTTAAGTGAATTTTAATGATTTGGAGAGCTCTTCAGCCAGGGTTTTTAAGACTTTATCTATAAGTTATCCAGTCTCATTCATTCTAAAAAATATTAAAATTCAGTGGTCTACAGAATCACAGCCTCATTATTTAATGGCAGTCTAACTGTATCACCGGAAAATGCTTATAAAAACCATCATTCTGAGAACAGAACAGAAGAATACCATGGTTGATAATTTCTTATCCATTCTTGTCCAGTATTAGCAAGATACCAATTGTTTGACCTGTCAGATCTACAAAATGTTACCCCGTTCTCCAAAACCCTTGTAGCCACACACATATTTTTACCATTGCTTTTAGTTTCCCTCCTCGAATTTCTGTACTTCTTAAATACCTATTTATATTTAGCGCTGTGAGCTCCTTTATCCATCTTTCATACTTAACATGCAGCTTCTTAAAAATCTGTCCTGTACCCTCCCCTCCCCTTCCTCCTCCGCCCCGAATGCCCTCTTTTTCTTTTTTAATAAAATTCCGTGAGGACTTTGTGGATTATGCCCTTCTGCTCCTCATAGTGCTGCTCGTCAGTACAGTGAGAGCTGTGCATCAGTGCAAGAACCCCAACACTGAATGTCTGGCAGCCCCACTTGCTGTGGGGTTTTGACAGTCACTTGGGGACAATGTGGGTTGCAATTCTATCTCACACATTCCTAAACAAGCTACAGTTTGCTGTCATGCAAAGCAAATGAAATCAAACGTCTTATAATTCCAGAGAATACTGCTTAATGAAAATACTGAAAACATTTTCCAGCATTTTTTATTTTACCATTGAAACAGTTATTGATAACCTATTTTATCCATTGTGCAGCAGATATTTTAGAAATGAATTGCTGTATGGTTTAATTAGTTCATTATTATGCCTATTCTTACACGGTAATTTCTTTTATCATTCTAATCATTCACTTCACACTTTTTAAACCAAATGGAATATCAAAGGTTCTGTAGGATTATTTTTGGATCCTGCACATGTTTCACCACACAATTAATCTGTTTGTCAGAAATACTAGTTAACTTCTTCACTTTACTACTTTCCTTTACTAGTCATTTTTCTTTATTATATAAGACAAAACTACCCTTACTCTGTAAAAGGACAAAATTTGATACTTTTGACTCATTTTATTAAAATTTTTTCAATTGTGCACTTGGCATCACTATAAAATATTTTAATTTTTACAAAGTTTTATAATTGAATATTTTATAATTGAATCTGCAGTATTTATTTAGTCTTTTTACATGTCTTTACTTAGTTAAAATGCAGAGAGATAAATACGGTTGTTACTTTGCAGGGAAGATTCAGTACATTAATATAAACTGCACACTAATTCCCCCAAAGCATATATATACGTTGTAAACCTGAAGACTTTTTACACAGCTGCTTATTGCTAAACAGTGCCTTGTCCAGAAGGGGACAATCTGTGTCTCTAATTGCTGTCACTGAAGCTGAGATTCATTATGTGACTTTCCCATTAAAATGTGAGCATTAATTTGTATAATGAAATATCACCCACTGCAGTGTTCATTAGCCATGCCCTACTGTATACTGCACATTGTTAGCTACCTAGAAACTGTAGTTAATTTCACTAATGGATATTTCCCTACTTAGTGTTTGGTAGGAAATTTATACTGTAACATTACCTCTTAAACTTTTAAGGAAATTTAAATTCAATCAATTATTTTCAACAAAAGTTTGGGATGTCATTAAGACAGGAGAAAAGGCATGTTGTACAATGTTAAGGATAGGAAATCTGGAGAAATCTAGAGAAATGAAAAGTCCTTTTAGTTCATCTTAGAAATGTAAGAATAAAGGATGTTCAGTACCAAAATTGTCTCCTCTTGGAGCATACATACCCATTTTCCTTAATTATTCATATTGCTCATCCCACTACAAGCGCCTTCAGAGAATGACAACAGGCAGTCTTTTTTTAGGAAGGAAATGTGAATTGAACTCATTTAAAACAGCACCATTTTTACTGTATTTCATCAGTTCATCTAAGCAAGGTTTAAAATTGGCTAGTCACATTTCCAAGGGAAAATGCAGTAGCGCTGTAAATGTATATAATACATCTAATATATGCAAGATATGTGTCATACATATCGTAACAAACTCTCAGTCAAAGGACACTGCCATGCCAAGTTTTTTATTCCTATTCATCTCTTTCTTAGGTTTCTTCTCCTTAGCACAATCCAAAGCATCTTCAGGGCTTTCCTTTGCTCAGGCACATCATTCTTTTTTCATTACTCAAGGGACTGAACTGTACCTGTCATACTGGGAATATACCTGAGCATCTAATGATGACACAAACCCAAACTGGTCTACATCTGTGGTAGCTTCTGAATGCTAATGCAAGATACAAAGAGGTCTTAAAGCCAATCTGAAACCAGCTCTTACATAATGCGTCACCTGTCAAAGCTGGAACATAAGAAATTTTAAGTTACATATAACTGTTTCTGTGCAATCGAAAGGCCTACACATGTAAAGTAAACCCCACACCAATTCATTCGTTTTCAAGGGGATTGGGAGTGCTCAAGAACATAAAGATGCTCAGCTTTCTGAATGAAGGAGCCTTAAGTTGCTGTCCTCAGAGGGGAAAAATGAAAACTCAGGAAGCATGTACTTTTGGCACATTATGGGGCTGGGATACTTGGACGGTTTTCTTTTTCACAAAGTCTGAGCACCTCTAAGATTTCTGTGTCATAACCTTCCCAGCTGTATTATATATCATTTTTTAATCAGGAGGCTGAATCACAAAGTGGACAGGCCACCCACATGTCTGTTCTGCACTGCTGGTGCATAGACACGCTTTGCCTTTGCTTCTGCCTCTCCTCCACAGTGAGTTTGTGTGAGCTGAAGTAGGCAGCTCTGAAGAAGCAGGACAACACAGCCCACCTCTGTTCACTAGTCAGCATAAAGAGCTCATCTCAGAAGGCTAGAAGAGTTCTGTCTGTCCTCCCTAAGCCCTGAGGCTCTGAAGCATTTTGGCCTGAAAGTCCTTCCTCTCTTCTTTCAGGGTCATCCCAGGGAACTGTCTCATCCATCAACTGTTTTTAGAGCAAGAAAGAGGAGAAACTGATTTCACGTAATTATGCCCTTTTCTTCTTATCATATGGGAACAATCAGAAATCATATCTTACATCTTCCCCTTAAAGCTCTTCCTGGCTGAATATCACTGAGCTAGACAAGAAGAAAAGTCCTCTACAGTTATGTGTTGGGATACAACTGAGCGTGCTAAATAAAACTTTGATCTGTTCTTTTTTCCTTCAGAAACTTACTATGTGATAGCAAACCACAGAGAAACTGAGACCCGGTTTGGGGGAAGGTTGCAACCACGAAACATCCAACGAAAAAAAGAAGCAACCCAAGCCACGAGCTAATTCTTCAGAAACAGAGCAGGGCTTCCTAATCTTGTGGAGGATTAAGCTGCTTCTCTAGATTTTTTGGGCCAATTGCCACAGATCCTGGCTGGATCAGACTTTGGGTCTTGTCTTGGCACGTGTACCAAACCAACCTAGTCGTGTGCCTCCAAACACACAGATGTTCGAAGGAACCCGACTTCTGCTGAACTGCTTGAGCTCATCTCTAACAAACAGGTGCTGTGAGAACAAGAACAGTAATTGAGTTAATGTAGTGGAGAAATACAGTAAAGTGTTTTTTATCAGTCAGTTATATGATCCAGGCACGTAATAAAGACAGAGTGTGACATAAAAGGCAGGAAACTGTCCCTGGTAAGTATGAGCTAACAAATATTTGTTTAATAACTGGTACCTATTACGTAATTTCCCTTTACTGCAAAGCAACTTGATTTTTATTTAATAACTCTAGTAATTTGCCCATTTACAATTTAATATTTTTTATTAGGATTATTTCCAATATGTAAAACATTGCTTCATTCAAATATACTCTTGTCATTATTTACAAATACTTTGTTCTCAAACTAATGGAAATTGATCTTTATCTATTTTAAAATTATAATGATTTTTAAATATATTCCAAATTTGTTTCAATAGTTTCTTTTCTTATTTTGTTGTATTATACACTGCTTATTTTATTTTTCCTATTTTAATTTTATTTAGTCAGTCTTAATATGCAATCTTTATGGAATTTTTCCATTGTAATTAATTTACTTTCCATTAGTTCTAAGGCACAAAACACCAAATGTGTAATTATCGCCATCTTTAACATAGGAAGAAAGTGATCACTATATAATAAAACCAAATGAAGAGCTGGGCAACCTCAGGTTATTTTAAAAGTTTTTCTTTGCATCTCCTGCAGTAAAAATATCTAGTTCTTTAAACTCCATAGGTATAAGGTTATTTTTCAATAAAATAACCACAATTTCTTTACTTTTACTACGTTAGAAAGCACACAAACAGGTTTTTCTTGGTCCCCCCTCTCCCCCCCAAAGTCCAACACACAGAAAAGAATATTCCTGCACTGAATGGTTTGCAATCCAATTGGACAAAACTACATAATTTTAAAATTCAGATCAAACCAGTGTGGTATTCTCCAAAATGCAAAGAGAGGAGAATAAAAATACAGTGAGCAAATTTTCCCATCTCAACAATGATAAGTTTTTCTTTAAATCGTTTTCATTTTTAATTTTTCAAAATCAGGTCTCACTATCTCAAACCCAACATTAAGTATTAGATCTGTGGAAGCACGTATGAGAAACATGTCTGCTGATTTTGGGAAGGGAGGAAAATTCTGCTTATATGGTACTTCAGTGAAATAAGAATTAAAAAGAAGGGTTTTTTGAGTAGGAGGTACAACTGGAATGTATTTCTTCATTCAATTATTTTACCTTTCTGTTAGAAAAGTAGCAGTAAATTTCTGAAATTCCTTTAAAATGGTTTAAAAAGAAAATGCCTCCACAATTATGGGGCTTGCCATGTCTGTTTCCAAAAAGAAGTATCCCAAGTGTCCAGTTTTGAATGCTCTTCCAAAGTCTACTAATATAATTAACACTTGGGACAAAACAGTATTGTATTTTCCATACACAGAATTTCAAATGATGTCAACAGGACCTGAGGATTTCAACACTGTACGTCAGATTTTAATTATGGATAGAAAGAGCCTTAAACACATCCTGTATCTCTGCATGAACCTCGCCGTGCACACATGTACTTTTAAGCAAACAAGATAGTGTAATTTAAATGGAGTGGCTATAGTTCACTGGTATTGAGAGCAGTCCTCCCAGCGAGAGACATACCAAAATAAAGTCAGCATCCACACCAGTAGCAAATCTCTGTAGGGTAGAAATGATGTGATTGTTACCGAAATAAAATACGTTAAGTTTTACCACAGTGCAAAGCACGGTAAGTTTTGCTACTTACAAGTGCTTGGTCGTGTGAGTTCTAGTGGGGGGTAAAAAATAGCAGATCCATGAAGCTGATGTATCCATATGAACAGTGAGAGGTTAAAAATGAGCATGCTAAATGGAACAAAAATAGTAACTGAGAAAAACATACAGAATCCCTAAGCAGATGCTAAGGAAGGCCTTTGAAGCAGTTAGTATAACTAAGTCTGAAACCAATAGGCTTATGCCTATTGAAGGACAAGGGTAATTGAAGGAAACAGTGATGAAGCAGGGAAGGAGACAGAAATAACCTCAACTGGGAAAAGATGATTCTATTAAAGTGGTCTTTATCCAACAACACATTCCTTGTGCTTTTATTTAAGACTGTCACACATCTTTCTCAAAAGACTCTCTCCAACTAATAAGTCCAAATCTACACTGGGAATTAAGGCTCCTAGCCACATATTATGTTAACCCCCCCCACATATGGCATGTGTCGACAGCGCTCCGCTCACTTGTTCCTCTCACCTGTATGTATTCTCAAGTGGACCTTTAAGTGATGGGATGTTCTGAAAGTTTTTCCACAATATGGGCAGTCTTTCATGGCAGAACCAAGGCTCCTGTCTCTCAGTAAAGCTGGCTGCTGGACTCCTACAGATCTCCCAGCTTCTTCTCCAATGTCTGCAACACAGAAATGTTCTCACATCACTTCAGCACATGTCAGGAGTTGTTCTCACTGAAACTGCTAACACAACACAAAGTTAAACATGTCAATACTACACCTGTCTATTTCATTCTTTAAATCTGACAGAATGCTGACAATTCATGTATTTTCTTGTTATTGTCTTAAATTATTTCATCTTTCCTATCATCATTTTAAGCAGCATATGGTACCTTTATATTGAACTGAATTATACAAGAAAAGAAACAGCTGTGTCAGCAGCTGGTTTGATTTCTTCTTTTGCTTCATTCCTATTAATTTTTTCCCCAAAAGTTTGAGATTGTTGTTTTGTTGATTCTATTTAAGTACTGTGAAAATCTGTATGCTTTTAGAGGGAAAAAGTTTGCATGAGTGTATTAAAACCTCCTAAAACAACAGAATTGCAGTGACAAGGGGGTCCAACAACAGTGATGATGTCTACACACACTTCATTCAACATCTAACAAACTTCCTTCTGCAATATTTCAGCACTGGAATTACAACAGACAACCTAGCTGAGTGACCTAATATCATGGGAAAAGCAATGTAAAAATTCATCAGATGAGGGGGAATTCCTTCTCCCTCTCACCCGCAGCTCCTGCATTTTCTCCTTCAGTGTTCACAGCTACACTTATTCTTTGCATCATAATACAATGGGTGAGACTCCAGGACACCTCTTCTCTCTCCTGATATAAAGAAACAGTCATTTTCAGCCATCTTGAATAAGCTGCTTTTATCTAAGCAGGCTACAAACAAAATAACTTACAAAAGACTGACATAAAAAATGCAAAAAAGTCATTATTCAAGCCACACAAGACTCATCTATCATCCTGTAATTACAGGGACATGTAATATCCCATATATGTATCAATTTATGATTTCACTAAAAAGGCAAATGTTGAAATTCTGAACCAGACTGATGCTCGTGGTATGTCAGGAGGAGTACACAGGGACACATCATCACACCCCTGTGCAAGAGCTGAGCTATCTGGGTTATACTGAGGTGGGGAGCATATAGTTAAAACCTGCATGCAGAGTCTCGATTATTTCAACCATAAACTCCTGACTAAAAATGTTCTGTCTCTACCCATTTGATATGTAACTAAAGCTGTCAGGAAACATAGTGCAGTTTACACAGCATTGCCTTTTAAATGGAAGTAATGGGACATAAGAAAGACTAAAACATTTGGCTCTAATAAAATCTATTCTCACAGTAGCAGAGACCCAAATACCAGACTTCTGGAATAGGTAACAGTAACAGGCATTTCTGTATGTATTACAAAATGGTTCCTCTAAACTGTTTTGCTTAAAGCTGAAAGAAGAAGATGATAGAGTGATTAAAATACATATATAAATGCTTATCTTATTCATGTATGTAATCAAGCTATTACTAGTTTTCAAAAAGCAAATCTGATAGCTTTCACATCACAATCTTGTTTAACATTTTCTGACTGTTCTTGGACTGCAGAGTTAAAGCATAATATTTAAGTTAGAAAGCTAGTAAATGTCGTTCTGAATTATCTTCACATACATAAAGTAGCATACTGCAGGAGTTTATTTTGTCTTTGTGATTCCAGGAAAACATATATAGGTGCTAGTCTGTAATTCCAATATCCCTAAAGAGTTTAGATTTTCTCCTTTTTTACTCCTCAAAAGTTGTATATAATTATGACTTCAGCTGCTTTGGGAAAAAATGAATTCCTGAGTGCAAAAAGATTTTTCTGAAGAGCAAAATGCAGAATGCATGATAATAAACTGCAGGATTTTATTTTGGTTTTCAATAAATACTATATGAGCATTATAGATAAATATATAGATAAAGTTAACAAGCCACTCAGGAGGAATTCACTGAATAAGTCTACTAGTTATGTTTTGCTATATGTCACTCTAAATGATGGCCTGTTATCCATTTGCCTTTTATCTTTCTATCTAGAATATGTGTGGCCCAATAAAAAAGAATAAATTTGTAAGATGAACAGCTCGCTTTGCAGATTTAAGAGTGTAATTTTCACTTTACACAAAATTGAATTTTTTCAAGGCAGCGAGACGATGGAGTTTACTCTAGCACTAATCCCTCTGAAAAAGCAAACTGAAAACAACAATGAAGCAAAGAAAGATGTGGGTGGTCTGAAGAGTTTTCTTTTAGATTTAAGTAGACATACAGTAGATAGCTCCAAAGGCTTTGCTCCAACAGGGGCCTTACCTTGAAGAATTTTTCTTCCCACAGTGAAAGCATTCCTAAGACTTTAAAGCTGGGCTGAGGGGTTTTCTTTTGAATTCCTCTGCCTACAAAGCCCACCGAAGCGCTGGAGGCCATTGCTACCTGAATGAGCGGCTTTACATCTAAGTTCTTTTATTTCAGACAATGAAAAGATATGTTCAAGGCTGCCGACTCTTCCCATCAAATGCTACCCCAGCTTCTCACTAGGGCCTCATTTTGGCACATTGTACCTATTTGTCAAGGCACTTAAGTTTAAAATGTGCTTAACTTTAAAATGTGTTCAAGTCTCACTGACTCTGCTACCAAGGTTTCCTTATACCAAGTCTCTTAAAAGCAATCTGTGGAAAATGAAGGGTGAAAAAAGTGACACAGTAAAAGGAGAAGAGATCAGCAAGAAAAAAGTTAAGAAGCAAACTGGTGAATACAGACTATGCCAACAACAGAGTATGTGGAGATTGAAAAATCTTCAGCTTTAGCAATAATCATGTATCCTACAACTCTGATGTCCCCTTTCTCCTGCAATGGAGAGCCCCTTCACAAGCAGAAAATCTCAGTTCTCTTGAATTGTGCAAAAATGTAGTAATGTTTTACGGATCTGCAGAACTAGGATTAGCCCCCACAAAGTAGTTTAATTTATGATTTACTCAGGATTTGAGCTATGGGTTTGGGGCTTCTCAATTCTGAGGATAAAATATCAGGAAGGAAAGAGCACAGTTACTTATCTTACAGCCATTGTGGTTCACTGAGTTATGTGGTCTATATGATATGCACTCAATGCACATGAGATTAAACTGCTTTTTTTTTAACTATCTACTTCCATTATAGGCAGGTCGACATCCTAAATGTCTTCCTGCCCATCCCAACCTTTCCTGATTCAAATGCAGGAAGTACCAGAACAGAGTATAAAGTATGGTATAGGTGTAAATGCTACATGTAAGTCTTCAGAACCTTGTCTCTGAACTTACTCTTGCTGAACTTTCCCTTTGAAAGTGTCTGTTCACAGCAAAAGTCATCGACAGAAGCACAAAAAGCAGCACTCAGTTCTACACACAAAACTGGTCTTCGTGTCAGTATAAGGAAAAGGAACAGTTTTGAGTCCTCCAGCTGCTCTGCTGTACCTGCTGGGCAGGCAGATACTGCTCCATGGCACAGGACACCGAGGAATCCAGTCACAAAGCAGCTTCTGGGGTGGTATGACAGTGACATCTCTTGCATACCAGGCCTCAGCTACACCTAATAACTGACTGTGCATATGTTCTCATGGGAAAAATGCAAGGAAAGAAAGTTCACTTCAACATCCACATCAGAAGGTGGCAATTAGCTGCGTAACCAAAGAGTCGATTTGGCCAAAATATGGTCAAATCTATTTGTCACGCAGACTGAAATTAAAATTAATCAATCCATAAAATCAGTTTTTGAAAGATTGCCCTTCTTCAGACTGATGTCCACTTCCCAGGAGAGGTGGCACTAAAATCCACCACTTCCCATCTAATATGGAGATGGCCCACACAGTGCTGTTTTCACATCACCACCATACCTGGAAAGGAAGTTTCCACAGAGACAAATAATCCGAATCGACAGGTTTGAGCCATGAGCACTTTAACAGTAGAAGGTTAAGAGAAAGTGAGAAAGACACCAGTGAATCCTTTTTTTTACAGCAGATCTCTTACTAGGTACCAGAAATGATCTATCCAGAAATGAGCCACGGCAGGCGGTGCCGTCAGCACACACATACAGATGTCACAGAGGCAAAATGCCAACTTCAGTGGGTATTGCTAGAAAAGAGAAGACAAACTTAGGTGGACAGTGAATCTGTGTACTCAAAGCAGAAGGCATCTAGGCAGACACATGAAGAGCAAAAGAAAACAAATTCTTTGATATTTCCATATATATTCTGTACTACTGGTCCACCTGTCCGGGATGAGTCTGTAAAAATGATTAGAAAAGGATTAATTGCTTTTGCAAAAAGAAACCTGTTTTCGCTTGGTTAGGCAGCAGCACTGACTTCAGTCATGTTAGCAACCAAATTTTGAAAGGAACATCTACATACATGTCCCACAAATTTTACCAGAGCATTTATTTGCTGTGTGTATGTGGAAGTGCAGAAATTCACAAAGAGGTGCTTTCATGTTCAAAGGAGCTAAATTGCAGTCCTCATGCAGACTAAATCATCAGTGAAGTCAGTTGGAATTTGTTGACACAGGGTTTGCCAAATTAGCCAAAAACAGGCAATCACATGGAAAAGGTAATCAACTCACAAAATAGGTAATCAGACTTACAAGTATGTGTTTGCTCTTGCACAATTTTCGACACTATTAAAGAACCCTTTGAAAATGTGGCCAGAAGCCTTTAAAGCTGCACATAATCCCAGGTCTTCACATATTTCTGAAATTCAAAATATTTGTAGTTCCTCAGAACTGCCTGTAAAAGTTAATGAAATATGGTGCAACAAGAAGTGGTAGTGACCACAGCTATTTTTTGATGACCTGTAAACCACCCAGATTAGCCCATCTTGTGGCAGGAAATCTAATGTCAAGAAGGTAGTTAGAAGATATTCAGTGTGTTAATCCTGTCACTGCTGTCACCTTTGTGCAAGTCTGCCTGGACTGAACCACTTCTATCCCTTGGAAGCAGCACAGCATATGCAAAGTTTTTCGGAAAACATGCGTTACCTTTCTTGCCTACTCCTTAGAGAAAGCATTAATAATACTGAAAAGAGTGGAAAATAGGAATATAATTAGGGATATAATTAATCATATTTTTCTAGATACCTGAAGTAGCTTCAATTAGTATTGTTCAATGTAAAGGAGAGAAGAATCTGGCCCTGTGTTCATAATTTGAAATTAGGACCCTATTAGCAAAAGTCACTACACTTCTTTGCTAGTGAAGTTCACAGCTTACAATGAAAGCTTCTAATATTACTAAATATTACGGTTATATTTTAGGCCTCCGGAAAGAGTTACTAATGTCTTAGGTCAGGAACAACTTGCTGTCTCTATTGTTTCATCAAGGATTTAGGTTTTATAATGACCATATATGGGAATCTTAAACTGTTACTATGGATTGGCAGGGAATTTGTTTAAACAGAGAGCTATTTTAGAAGAGAATTGGAAAGGAGGCCTACCAGTGAGAAAGCAGCATTCACATTGTTTGCATTATTAGAAATAAAGGTTATACAAAGGTTCCACTGGTAAATAAAAAGATACCACTTCTGACATAAGAATTCCCCCTTAGCCCTCCGAACCACACAGACAAACAACAGGCACAAACTGCCCTGACTCTGCTAATAATTAGTGCAATGCCAGAGTCAAATTTAAATTACAGTCTAAATTAAACTGAAGTAAAATGCCCAGAGCCGTTCATACGAGGGAAGTCTTGCAACATGTAGAAGTGGGTGAATGTCAGTCACAGCCAATACCCTGGGCTGCAGGGGAGTAGCTGGGTGTTATTTCAAGAACAACTGGGAAGAGAGAACAAAATATTCCAAGCAATTTCTTAGTGACTGTTAGGCTGGTGACTCAGGGGCTGCACACACACCTTCAGCCCATAAATGACACACCTGAAAACTGGTGGTTTTCACACCCCATGGGTTCAAAACACTTTGCACGACAATACTGTATGAACACAGTGTTGGTTAAATCTTAATGCTTTTCACTGTGGTACATATTCTGGGACGCATGCAGGAGGCTGGATATACAGCACAAAGAGATATTAATAGACATTTAACCAAAATTAAGCTTTGGTTCATCACAAAACATTTCTTATCCTCTTTTTTTTTCATTTCAATCGAATTCCCTACAGAGTTTTTGTCTTGGAGTTCTTAGCTTTTCAAATTGTCTTACTTCAGAAATTGTTCTAAAAATTTAAAACCTTTTAAGATAATCAAAGTTCAAACACAGTTTCTGACTACATCATTTTAACTGCCTCATTTCTTTGAAGAATCATGTGACCAAAAGACACAGAAAATCAGATTCAGAACTTAAAAACCAGGGTTGGTTACTTGCCATTAACTGACAGAGCTCAGTTTTGACTGAAAATTAAGCATGTTAAAAAATATATTTTTTTGAGAGAATATTTTTTTTGTATGAGACCATCTTAACTGAATTTTTTTTTTCAAGAAGAAATCTTAAGTACCTTGCAATATCTTTCATTTAACAGTTGGCAGAAGGAAACTCCCAGATGAACATTGTCCTGTGTCTTTCTCTTTAACCAGCTGAGTGATCCAAGCTTTTAATAAAGCTGTTCCAATTATTGTAAAAGTCATCTAGTACCTTATAGCCACAAATATTGACAGTTTATTGCACAACGCATTCATGGCATTTGAAGGTCACATCATACATAATACATACACTTTTATAAAAGTGTCTGGAACAAAGAGATACATGATCAGCAATTACATCTTACCATTCGATGGTACGATTTTATACTTATTTGAAATTAAATACTATATGAAATGCAAATTGTTAATAAAACACAAAATAGTTAATTTTCTGTATTTATTGTTTTATTAATCAGCAATACCAAGTTAAGTTGTAGAAAATCAAAGGAATGCCATTCATGCCCCAAGAAGATTACAGTTAAATATCATTATCCTGCAAACTACCACACATATTCTTAGCTCAGCATGAGAAGAAAGTAAGCTTCAAACTTTAATCTCACTGCTGTGTATCTCTTCCAGCCCTACTGAACCCAATGTAACTTCAACGCTCAGATTTGAGTCAGGACCTTACCATATCATGAAAATACAAGTTTTGATAAAATTGAATTGAAATGAAACTGAAAGGAGTGCTGCAGACTTTTGTATTTTATATATGCACATGCAGGCATGTCAAACTACTAGATACTGGAACCTTCAGCTACATAATGAGAGCTGAGCTTGCAGCAAATGACCATGGATCACTACATTGTTCCCTCTAACACCATTTTTGCCAGTTTGTTTCAAAACTGCAGGATGCAAAATTTTCTTTCCTAGGTTCTTTATATGCAGGAGTGAGTCTTCTACCACCCAACTCCTTCACTGGCTTTTCAGATCTACCACTCCAAAATCATGGTTTTGAAATCCCCCTTCCTTAATTTGACTGTATAGATCAAAAAATATTTTAGATCCCAAATCACCAAGTTTGCCAGATGAGGTTCATGAAATTGCGCTAGATTTGTAAAATGTTTCCACAGGAAAAGTGGATGCTTTAGAACTGGATGTACTTTGCCACTTATCAGAATGTCATTCTATCTAGCTTGTGCTAGTTGTTGCTTTCTTCAGAAGAGCACATCTAAGCTGCCAGAACATCTTATTGTACTTCACAGTCCAGAATGTGTATCTTCACAAGCAAAGCTGATACTTTTTGTATCAGAAAGGTTGTGCTTAAATATATACTCAAGGATCTCTCCTTGGTATTTTGCCAATGTTCTTTGCCATCTATCCTCAAAATTTACTTTGGTGTCCGTTTTTAATTCTGGTAGCAATGTTGGCTCTCAAACCCTCCATACAACATGGTTTTGTCCTCCCTTTCTTAAAAAAGCTTAGCATATTCTGCAGTTTTACCAAATGCTTGTGCCAAAAGCAATCTGTGATTCTCATGTCTCAATAGTTTTCTTACCCAAACCCTTTACTCACCCGTCTTAGCTTTGATCCTGTCATATACATTTGAAATGGGCACTTGATTACTGACCAGAGAGGGCAATGACTTTCCAAACTTCATACAGATTGTTTACTGCTTTTGGAGAAAATTCCAGTGGGGAATCTAAGCGCAGAGGCTATCCAACGGGACCATCTTTTGGATTTGTATGTGTTATTTGTAGGCAGGTGTTCAGATACCAGATGGCCTTAAAACCCACACTACTCAGGTTATAGCAGCTTCTACAGGCTGTCTGCATCATATTCCCATCTCTGAGATTTGCAGAGTGGCTACATGGAGCTTGATAAACACTTTTACCTAGCATTGCTCTCCTGATGCCAAGGCTAGATCAGATATCCAATTTGGGAGAGTTGCCTTACAGTCCCTCTTTAATTAAGTACTCCTGATCTCCCACTCCTGGGATGGATTGCTACTGCTGATTAAGCTCCAGAAGTAAGGATCTGTGGAGGCAATTTCATGAGGGAGAAAATGAAGTTGCTAGCTAATCAACTAAAATAACCATTAACTGGACTTCTGTGAATGAATATATTGCCTTCTTCTTGCTTCCATACTTACCCTGCTCCTTCCACATGTTAGAGTCTCAACATGCCTATAAACCAACAGGTAAGATGTGCTTCATTATGACCTCTATCTTGCTCCTAACACACACATGGGACAAACAGAACCATTTGGTACAGTGTACAGACTACACTAGGAAGAAAATCCAAATGTCAGTAAACTGCAGGAAAGATGATGAATCTGGTGGAGGAAAGTGCTGTTGAACTTATTTTCTTTAGGTTCTTCTCATGTGCCCAATAATGCAGTCTGTGAGATTCTAAAGGGCACAAATTAACACCCACCACCATATAGTTTTCAAAATCCATTAATATATTTTAAAATCTTTTGAGTACTTGTACAGAAATACTTAATAATTACACTAGACAAGTTTCACCCTGAGTTGCTGGGTTTAAACAAGTCCAAACACCAAACAAATCATTCTTTTTCAAGTCAGAACCACAGACCTGCCTACATCCTAAGCAGTTCTCAGGCCATCAGGTATCACTGGATAAGTTTTTGCATACCACTGTTTAAGAAAACCCCTTTTCATTATTATTATCTTATCACAGGGTGGCAAAATCAGCACAGAAGTGCCAGTAGCAGATCTCAGATTTTATAAAAAGTCATTCTAATAACGAAAAATGTAAATTATTTAAAATGTCACAGGAACACCTCTCTGAAGACACTGGCAAGAAAGAAACCAACAAAAGAATCAGTCACCTAAGAGCGTCTGTACAGGTAGCTAAATTACTAATTTTCCCCTCAACAAAATGAGAAAGAATTAAAGATTGTCATTCCATTTAGAGCTTACCAATTACAGAGGTGCTGACAGAGTCTCTAAAGAGTGAATAATGTCATGGTGTGTGTTACAACTTTGGGACTATGATAGACTTTTCCAGTAACTGTATTTTCTTACTTTTAACTTTTCGGTGCTGCCCTTCAGCTAAATGACCACTTTGAGCTAATACCAATGCTTCTGTAAACAATTTTTCTTCCATCAATTTCTTTGGTACATGCCACTTGAGTATAACTTCCAACTTCTTTACCATTTGACAAAAAAATGAGCTATATTTGAAGAAATACTTACAAGCAACTCTGAACTGCTGAACCTATTTTATTGGCACCCTTTTACAAATAAAATATGTTAGTTATATTATTTTTGCTATAATGGAAAAACATTGATTAAATGCATTATTCTGAATGTTGAGAAGGGATCCTTTAACTGTTCAGTATGGGTTTTTTTCTCACTGATTTAAGAGTGTATGGTGGACATACTGAGAACACAATATTTTCTGAAGGGGCTCATTAATTGCTTTATACTAATGATGTATCTCAAAAAGTACATTACTAGGTCAACACTCATACCCATGTTTTGGAAAATAGCCCTAAAGTACATTGATACCATAACATACTATTTGTGGGCTATAAAGATATAAAATGCTGTTTATAAAGTTGATATATCAATAATTCCTTTTTCCTTTTCCACTATGAAAAAAAATTTTTTTTTTCATCTGAACTACCCTGGTTAAAAAAAAAAAAAGAAAAAGAAAAAAAGAGAAAAAATACTATTTTGAATGTTCTCCTCTGATTTAGTTGAGCTTGTGGCAATAACTGGTTTAGGCATAGGCTTCAGTATGCTGGAATGATCCTGAAACTAATTTTGCATGTGTTGGAGTTGGACTGTGGCCATGCACGTCAGTATGCTGGAACAGAGTTATCTAAATCCTGAGCCTTATTTTACATGTGCTGGTGTTGGACTGTGGCCCTGCAATCTTTTAGGTCTCCATCTGTAGCTATCAAAGCCAGGGTGTGCCCAGCCACTCGCTACTGTTCACTGCTTTCCTTCCACAGAAGAGCTCCAGGCTCACAACCACCCTCCCACACACACTGGTGTGACTGGGAGCTCTTCAGAGCCCTGGCAGGTCTCATCAACCTTTCTCTGAAGCCTCTTTGCTGCCATGGCTGGCCTGTTGCGGTGCATCACAGCTCTTAGATCGCTACGACCCGACACAGTTATCAAGTCCCACATCAGTGACGAGAAATATCAGCCTCTTGGACTGATGGTCCCTCAGATTCAGTGAGTTAATTCCTTTTTCAATATCAGGTAAAACAGCCCGCTGACTTTTAAGCAAGCTATGAAGACCACGGCTCCCCAGCTGATGGAAGATCCCTCCGAGTTTCCCAGCATGACAGTGTTTCCCTGTCAGCCAGAGGTATTTGAGGCCCAGACAGTCAAGTCCAAAGCTAGTGATTCTTTACTTCTGGGGAAGTGCACAAGAAAAGATCAGGCACTCAGAAGCCAACAATACAAGCTCCTCCAATAACACAAGAAACACTGTCTGTACACTAGTCTGGAACACCAACACAGAGGCTGTAATGGGGACCGAGCAAAGCAAAAGTCACTGTACAAGGTGCTTATCACCCCAAGATAAACTGGTAACCTCCAGGGGCATACAGGCTGATGGTAATGTGATACAAAGTTTTTGCAAGCCTCCTTCTACTTATTTACAGTTCCTCCACATTAATCCACCACTAAATACATATTTTAGCTCATCAGGAATATCTATAAAATTAGGAGATAATCCAGGCTTGCTTGGTTTGCAAGTACATTTCTCTACCAGAAATTAATAACTTTCTGTCTCTATGGAGCCTAGAAAACTGAAGAAAAAACTTCATACTAAGGTCAAAATTAGACATTCGAAAGAAGATCAGACATTCGAATGAAATCAGACATTCTTCTCTGGCTGGACAGACACAAGTTAGCTCACTGTCAGCCTCAGAGACAGAGAAAGACTTATTTTAGAAGAAGAAGGGTTGTTCATTCTCTTAACTTATTAGCAATGCACTTTCTTCAAACTCCAACACCAAAAGAAATTCAAAACCCAGGTAGTCTGCATGCACGGAAGCACCTTTTGTTTAATAAATAATTCAACCATGTATTTCTTTTTAATTTAAAAACGGTCTGACTGAACAGTCAACAGAGTGAACTAAAGTTGGCAAAATACAGTCTTAAAAAATTAAAAAGTGTATTCAAGGCCATATTCATTTGCTTCACTTCTCATATACTGGAGAGACAGGCTGTGCTGAAGTTCTAGCTTTTTTCTTTTTCTTTTAAATTATACACATACAGTCACATGATGCTCACTTGCCTTTGAAAGCTGCCTTGCCCTGGAATTAGTCTTTTTCTCTTTCTGTTACCAGTACAGCAGCTGCTGCTCCTCTACCTCATGAACATCATCAGAAATTCAGCCAAAATGTTCTCACGAGCTCCTCTGCCATGCCTTTGAGGGCCAGGCTGAAACTATCGACCATCTTGAAAAACAGAAATGATGTAAAACATTCTGGAAATATTCAGATCATCATCTGAATTATGATTCCATATATCAATAAGTGTATAGTAAGGTACAAGAAACACATCTGACTGCAAAAATCTGCAGACAATGATGCAATGAAATCCATCCCAGGACTCAATTTGAAACACACTATAGCAAATGCATACAAATACTTGGGATCAGTCGAGTGCATTTGGGACTGACTTTTCCTCTGGAAGACAGTCAAAAGCATATAGCACTATCTTAAATATGAATTCACAGGCTCAGTTACTGTAAAATGAAACTCAGCAGTAAGCAGCTAAGGATAAGAAAACAAAGCACTAATAGAGTCAACTCTTACACTTAGCCTTCTGTAGCACAGTGTTTCAAAGAATTTCTTGAATCTTAGAGCAGACAGCAAGTAAAAAGTAATGCTGTGGTGAATCCTCCTTATTTAAGATTCCTGGAGACATACCCATTCCCCCACACATCCCAGAGCAGCAGCAGGTACTTAATGCCTTCCTAACAAAGTAAAACCTTTAGGCCTCTGCCCTTCTGAGTGTTTGATTCCTATCACTGTGAATGGCTTTACCATTTTTGCATCCTTTCTGATCAGCAGCTTCTGAAGGAATGACCACTCTGTAACCATCAGACAACACCCACCAACATGAAATTACCAGCTTAATAATTCTCACATGGCATTCAATGCTGACAAAAGGAAACCTTATCTCAGAAGGGTCAGATATGCAGGAAAGAAGATCTTTTCTGGGAAGGAGAATAGGGGAAACCTAACCCTCACAAAGTAACACCGCCTTTATAGAAAATGACTTGGCAATAACATCTTTCAAAGTGGACATACTTATTTAAAACACATCTTAGCGCCACTGGATGACAGACACGAGCCACATTTAGAACAGACAGAAGTTTCACAAGTACATCTTGAATAATTACACATCATATGGAAAAAGACCAGGTTTTCTTCAAATTTTCACTGCTCTGAGCAGTAGTATAATTATCTGCACTATATGGGATAAAACCAGACCAGATAAACAGCTTGTACAGATAGGAAACTTTCAACATCAGGCTCTGCTGTGACAAAACAGCCTATGAATTATGCGTACAAAATGCATCCCTAAATATGACAAAATATGAACAAATGCATCAGGATAACTATAGAGATTATTTAGACCCAAACTCCTCCCCTGCAAGTCAGAGAGTCTTCAGATTCTAATTTTGGCCAATTACTAGCTTACATTGAAGACACTACGCAGTAAGTACCATCTCAGAGAACAGAGTAATTTAAACTCTGAGAATGCAGGCTCCTGCATTTGTGGAGACACATGTTTCCATGCCTTTTCAGGATGGTACTTGTGGGAGCCACTCCAATAGCCTGGCAAGCCCACGCAGAATTTGGTACACAACAAATTGGCTTGCAACTGATTCCATTTGAAAGCTGTCTACAGTGGGACTGGCCAACCTATCAAAGTCATGTATGGGGTTGAGAAAAGGTGAATGGCAGTATAAACTGGTCAAATGAAACTTAAATAATTTCAACAATTTTACTGGTACCGATTCTTTTGCTGGCTACAAATTCTGTGATATCTCACTTCAGATACATGCCCAGTCATGAGGGTCATAAGTATTTGTTTCAAAAAAAGGGATCCTGTTGATTGCTAGGCAGTGGAGCTTGCTGATACATGCTGAAATATTATAATAAAGGGTGGACAAACAAATCCTGTCACTGCTTA
>JAWMRA010000020.1:5935770-5963270 GCA_035584735.1 Pseudotriccus pelzelni
GACAGGCTTAGTTAATTAATGTTTGTAAAGTGCTTTGAGATCCCTGGATGATAGTGCTATATAGGTATAAAGTATTATTATACTAGAAAGTAAAACGTCCCATAAAATAGATATTGCCCTAAATTCTGGTAAAAGTTAGTGCAATAATGTAAAAAGCTGGTTATGTGCCTACATTAAACCCAGATTTAAAAGCATTAGCACATCACCAATGTGCTCCTGTTTGGCATGTGTTTTATGCCCAATACCCTACTCTGGCACATTAACAATCTGTGTATTCATTTATCAGCAGTACATTTTGAATTGTATATTTATGGCACAGTGCACTTTTCATAGCTGAAAATTAATGAACATGCCTCTCTCGTAACAAACAAGCACCTGTGCTGCATAGTTAGTAATCGGAAACAGATTTATTTTTATTAGTGTATATGTGGGCAAAATTTTTATTTTTTTTAAACTACGGTATGCTAAAAGCTTGATTATAACAACATATTCTGCCAAAGGAGACCTTTGTTTTATAAACTTCTCCTTATAATTTCTGCCTGTACTATTTTCTTTTCAGATTTAGTGATAATGCCTTCATATAGAATGTAATCATTTGTTTGCAGAGCATACTTGTCTTGACAAATCAAGTTCTGAGCTGTTGCTGGCCACTACTACAGTAAAATGAAAATCCACAAGTAATGAGGAACATAGAACTGAATATTTAACCATTTCAGCTAAGGAGCACTTCCCAAACATCTTTTCATATCACTCAGACCCCCAGTCAAAACCTGCATTGCCTGCATCACTTTGGACAAATTAATCCCAGAGATAAACCCTTTCCACTTCCTAATTCACCAGTTTTCTTTCTTAGTATTTAAGTATAGGAATCAAGGAAAGATTCAAAGCAACAAAACATATATACATATTAAAACATGCTCTTGGCCCTTAATCTTCATTTCAGTTCCTACTTACTGCAACTCTAACAGGTCCAGAACTCCAGCACAACTGAAAAAGTACAGTTATTCTAGGAAGTCTGTGGTATCTTACTCATTTATTGCTGAGTATAAACATCTTCTGGCACTGGCTTCGCATGTCTGTGGCCTTGTTCTTCCCTCCATGGCTCCTTCATAGCCTGTGGCCTGAAGAGGCTTTTTGGGGGTTAGAAATTGGAAAAGAAAGAACAAAGACAGTTTTTCATACCGCCAACTATAACCGAATTGGACCTGTGTACAACTCAGCACAAGACACTTCAGCTTACGATAATGTCTGTAATACTACAGTCAAATAAAAACCTTGTCATTGATAATGGTGGCAAAAAGGGATAGCTTATTCATTTGTACTTCACAGACTATCTAGGTGGAAAACAATCCCAAACTATGAAGATAATCAAATATTTCCTGAGGTGTTAATTTGGGAGCCTCCATTTCATTTTAGTAGACCACAACTTCAAATCCGGACATGAATATAGACTCTTTCATTGAGCTCTTTAATCAAATTCATTTGTAAATTAAGCTACAAACAACCTGTCAAAGCCCATTAAGACACCTGAACAAAACTCTCATGGAGTACGCACTGTATACCACCAAGCAGTATAGCACATCAAGCCTCAGATCTGCACTGCTCTTCTCTGTGGCTTTCTGCAGGACTGTTGGATGCAAACACCCCATTTCAGTGGCCTACATCAAACAATTTCCTGTCTGTTACCGAGATGGAAATATGAGCACAAGAATGCCAAAACATCTAGCACAAAACAATTCCACTGCATTCATCCAGTTAATTGCCACCTTGATAATTTTTATCATATATCCCTTATGAGTTTTACACTCCCTACAGCCTTAGGGACATACCCTGAATGGGGGCGAAATCAGCATTATTTCATGTCATCTATCTCACTCCACAAAAACACCTACTTCCAAAAAAGAAGTATTTCTCAGTATTTCAAATATAAACCAACCTATTAACAAACACATTAAGGAAAAAACTATGTATTTAAGTAGTATTTAAGTTGCAACAAAAACTTTGTTGAAGTAAAAATCATAGCTGATGCTGAAACCCTGCAGCCCTGACCTCTATCAACAAGCCTGAGATTAATTGTCTAATCAGTTCTCTCTCTTTCCTGGCTGTTGGGAGTTTGACTTCTTGCAGCACCGGGCACAGCTTGTTTGCAACCTGGGCCACCAGACGCAGAAAATCCTTCTAGTACTTCACAATCACTATCTCATTCCCACCAGCTCTGCATTTCAAAGCTGTCCAAGCTCAGAAACTCAGCCCATTTCTCAGCATGGTACCAGAATGGGAAGGGAACAAAGTTTTCCATCTCTTAACTCTGAGAACTGGGTGGTGCTTTTCATGGTCCAGTCACAGCCCAGTGTGTTGTTTGAGCTGCATTTTTGCTTAGAGCTCAGCGAAACCAGGATTTGGTTTTGGGAAACTTATGTGCTTCATGAGTTGTGAAAGAGTCCCTAGGTTAAACACAGTGGGGTTTTCAGAACACACAAGCTGGGAATGGAAGTAACGTGGAAATTTTGGGCTCTTTGGGGAAACATGTACAAGGCATGCCTCACTAATAACTCACTATGAACAAAGGCAAAATGTTCCTCTGTGTCAGTAATGATATCTTCTCAGTTTGGCCTTTTAATGCTGATGTCAATAGAAACCTCATCCAATTTTAAAGGTAGAATATGTTTCAGTAATTTTTACTGCAATTCTCTACTATATTTTATAGCAATAATGCTGTTACAGCTATGATGAACTAAGGACATAAACACAGCAGAATTTGCAAGAAGTAACAGCTTATATTAAAACTTAAATAATACCAAAATAGTTATCATAACCTGAAAAAGCAGAAATGTTTTTCAGGTACAAACTCTTTTTCAGAAGCAGAGCAAGCAACAAACCTCAAGCTCAATTACTGAAGCTAAACTCAAAACAATTATTCCCAGTCTACACTTATCTAATATTTAATAGTGTTGTTTGGTTTAAGATTTTTTTTTCTTTTTAAGAAACAAATTCAGTATTTATTTTTAGGGGAAAAAATCATGTTAAAGAAATAAATTATTTGTTTACTTTTCAAGATATCAATTATGGCAAACAGGTAAGCATGGAACTCAATGTACCTGGGAAGTAATTCTGCCATGGCCAGCACTGTGCTACTGTGGTGAAGGACAGACCTGTAAACCAACCAACATAAGTCTGTCCTACACTTTACAAATGTTGTGATAAAAGCCAAGTTTATTATAAAGGTCAATGTCAGAGGCTAATAATTTTTTTTGTGGGAATTTAACCATGATGCCACTGATGACTCAACCCCTGACAGTCATCTTTTAGAAACTCCTACCATACATTTCTAAAGAAATATGAGTTTGTGTGACACACCTTTCAGTGCCGGAGGATACATTTAGTAGCTGAAGAAAATGGACAATTTGATAAGTACCATGTTTATTTTAGTGGTATTTCTGGGCTTTTGGACAGTTGCGTGAAAAGATATTTTTGACCAAATCTTCTAATTCATAATTAAACAAAGTCCCCTTAATTTTAAAGGAGAGTACATTAGAAATGTTTTAGGTCAGTAAAATTAAAAAAGCTTAACTTTGCTTATCCAAAGGCCAAAAGGAATCCTGAAAGGTTTGCATACTCAAGTCTTCTGATGACTATCCATGAGGAAAAAAAAAACAACTGTACAAAACTCCTATTATCCCAAGCATGAATTTACTGTTAATTGAAGTTTTGATAACTAGTGATAAAGCGGGAACTAATTCATCTGCTACAAACTCAGAGAATACTATTTGGATGCAGTTTGAAATGGAAATCACCAACTATCCTGTTTAAATATTAAAAACCAGAGGGGTGGGGCTCAGCTCAGCTTTCCTGAGCTCAGCACACCACAAACCACGGCACTGCCACCATTTAGCTTTTGTGCACAAATGTTTATCCACAGATCTCAATGCATTCAGCAAAGAAAGCCCATCTGTATTTTAGAACAGCAAAAACTATAAAGACTACAAAAAAACAACATTACTTACCTGGGCTTACAGAAAAGTTTCTGGAAAAAAAGAAGCTCATTTTATTTTATTACCAAACCTATCCCAGCCCCGTGACATCAACAACAACCTTGAAGTAGAGTAAAGTAAACCTAAATATTTAAAGCTATATGTCCAGTTCATTTCAGCACATATGACCTGACAGACTAAAGGACAAACATCACAGGTAGAAGCTATCACACAAATCAATACTACCGTGTCACTCCATATATAGATTGTTATACGCAATGCACATTGCAAGACACTTGCAAAGTTACACTGAATGAAATATTTATAATTGCAGAGTGGACTTGACAAAAATGAACATCTTATTCTAACATTAAAAATACAATCCTTATTCACAGGCTGTTGTACAGGTACAAACTGATGGGCCTCTCTACGACCTGGTTTTCTAAGCTTTCCATTTCCTTGCTTTTATCAAGTACCTCTTTGTTCTCAAAAACTTCTCAAGGAACCTTTATTGCAGCAATTCCCAGTGGTGGGAAGTTCCATCCATTGGCAGTAGTCTTCTGCATTGGTCAATAAGAGCCCCACAAAACATTGCTGTTGCATCTCAGAACAGGAAAAGACATTTCCAACTATTTCACTGCAAGTCCTGGAAAACAGGAATCCTTAACATAAATTCAGAGAGAACTTTAAAACATAGAAACCACCAGGTAGGACAAGTACAATCTATCAAAAGAAGAAGGATTTTCAGATCCTAAATTTGGGTTGGGATGACAAAAGATGGAGAGCTTTTGAGTCTATCTTCAGATAAATTTCACTAAGAGCTTAATATTTTCATATAAATTTAAACCCTTTTATCTTAATAGAATGCAAAGTCCAACAGAGGTTGCAGCAGGTATGTTTACACAGGCACCTCTTCACCTGTCCCAGGGACAGAAAGCAAAAATTATTTAAAAGGATCTGAAACAACAGAGAGTTAGAAAACAGAGTAAGAAAAATGGTATCAAATTGAAAATGCATGGACAATTTAGGCTTAAAGAATGTAATTACACAAACTAAATTATGGAAAATTCTCCTTCTGAGAAAAGCAGAGCATGGTCTTTAGTCTGACAAGTGGCCAAACATGTTTCCTAGCCTGCTCAAAAAAAACTCCTGTAGCACCTGAGTCTCGTAGCCCTGGAGCAATCCAGAGAAAACTGGAATCCAGTCTGTAAATCACAGCACACCTGAGCACAGTTCCCAGCACTGACACCATATAAGATGGTGCCCTTTGTTTCTTTTATCAAGAGTCAAGACATTTGTTTTAGATCCAACAGTGCGATAAGCTTGTAACTTTAGGCAGAACGGTTAAAAGCAAGTGATTTTTCAGAGGAGCTCACTAGCTGGCAGCTACTGCTTTTTCAACTGAAAATAAGATCCTTAGTTCCTTTGATTTCAGTTGCTCATCTGTACAATTACTCTAATAAGATAGATATATATATAGTGGGAAATATATTATAAATATACAATTAATAAGGTTGAGTAATATTCATCTGTTGAGTGATACTCTCCACTAAAATTCTTGAACCTCCCCTTCCTATTTAAATAATGAGATAACCCCCTGGATTTTGTAGGGTAACACTACCACATCTTGAAGTTATACATCATCCAGATGCCTTGACGAATTAAGTTCAGTGTCCCTGGTACCAGGCGTTCATAGCACACACACTGGTGTTATCATCTGTCAGTCAGCCTTACTCAGTGTGATCTGTCACACTGCCCTGGGACCCTCTCACCCATTTGCTGGACCCCCATCTCCTCCTGGGCCTCCTGAGCCTGCCTGAGGAAGAAAGTGCTGCAGCCCCTACTCTGCAGGGCATGACCCTGCTGCCCACTGCAAGTACGTCAGTCCTGGGAAATGAGAAGGCTGAAGGCAGCAGAAGCTTCTCTCTCCAGTTATTTTGTCAGAGAAACTATACCTGAAAGACCTGAGAGCATATTCTGCTCTCAGAGCAAGGAGCAGAAGCACTCAGGAGAAGTTAAGGAAATTTTCTATCCACCTTGTCTCCCCAGAAATCTGCCTGCTTTCATCTTTCAGTGAACTGGAGCCAGCTCACCAGCTCTGTTTCCTCCTCTCAAAAATAGTAGCTTTGGGTACTCTCAGATATAAAGCTGGGTGCTATTAAAGTGTTCATTTTTCAACAACTGTATTGCACAAAAAAGATTCTGAACTTGGTTTTCTCCCATCTGTAAGTCTAATGCTGCTGTTCCTGTGCAAGCAAAGCCCTCCATTCAGAATCAGTCATGTTCTCTACTTTTTATGTTTTATTATGATCAAAATGCATATTTATACCATTACATAAAACTCATAGAATATGTAAAAGGACATAACCACAACTGCAGCAAAAAATGGACCAGAAAGGACTTTCAATGATTTAAACTAGCAAGTGGTTTAGCTTTTTTTTTTTTTTTCCCAGAAAAGAGGTCTCACAATGAGTTTTCTTTGTCCCCTAAATGAGACAATTTCAATGTAGTAGTTTGCTGTGCTCTCAGTTTGTGTGTAAACGATGTAACAAAGCATACAATTATTTTTTCTCCTGGACTGTAGTGGAAACCCTAAAGGAAATTTTCTTAAATTTGATGCTTACCACTTTCCCCAAAAGGTTATTTCTCTTTAAAGTTAAAAAGACCCAACACAAACCAACCAACCAACCAAAAAAACAAACAAACAAACAAACAAACAAACCAAAAATAATTTTAAAAAAGGAGCTATATTCCTGGTAACAAAGGTTTTAGCATCCACTAAAATGTCAGCTAAAGTTGCCAAATAAATACTTACATGGTGCTGATGATTGTTTGTTTAGGAAAAGGAGATTTAGCTGCTCACATGTTCATTAGCACACATAGAGAAATGGATGAAAAATTCTTTTGGTGCTTAAAACTGATGCCATGGCCGCTGCTTACAAGTATTTCTAATACACAGTGGGTAAAAAGTGAATAATGACCAGATTAAGATATTAAAGCAAAGCAATGATTGAACTTTTTTTTTCCCTTTTTTTTTTTTTAAATGAAGTGGCCAACAAAAAAATGTCCCTTCTTTTTTTTTTTTCCTGGTTACTCTATAAACTCAAAATGCTTGAAGCAGATTGCCTGTTATTTTAGCAAACATGGTGAATTCTGAGTGTGCCTGTGCTTTTACATATTTGAGTTTTGCAATGATTCAGGCATTATTGCTCTGTAATAGGTGTGGCTGCCTTTGAAATGTAAGCTCACAGCTTCTGTAGTCAGTGAACCATTGCTGATAGGGCTGACTAGTCAGAAGCAAAACTGGCTAGTTATGAAACTACTATAGTATATTCTTTATCTCATACACATTTAAAGGATTTACCTATCTATCCCACTGCAGACCTACTCATTGAGTAGGAGCCAACAGCATATGATTGTGTTAATTAATCTGCTATTGTGAGTAAAGGAACAGCTGCAGTGGTCTCGTGGATACGTTGTCAAAGGAAAACAATGTAATGTTAAGCTTCTGACTGCATATTCTGTTACAAAGGAGGTTTACGAGAAGTTAAATTCATAAATCACAGATCATTTTTATAATAATAATAAATATCATCTGACCTTTAAAGGAAAGGTTTTAGCATTCTTAATTTCAGTTTGAAATATGTTCTGAAATACGATACTTAAGCTTTAACCCAATTCTTTGTTTTGAAAACAAACATTCCCCAGAAATGATAGGAAATGGTAGTAGCTATAGAAATGACCTCTGACTGTACTAGATACATGCCATTGTAGTTTTAACAAAGATCAGAGCCCAAAATATCAAGTTAAAAGAAAAAATTGTTGGCTTCCATCCAATACCTCTTCTAATAAAAACACAATTTCCAATATTATACAGAAATGCAGAATGAAAGGAACATTCATTACAGGGAAAACACTTACTATTTACATAGGATTTTATCTTTTTTTTTTTTTTATAAGGAAAAGGGTACAAAAAAGACTTTTTCCTAAGTAAAATAACATAATCACTTTTGTGATTCAAATCTACCCCCTACCAAATCCTTTTGGACAGTATATATATCAATCCTTTCATAAACACCCAAGTGGTGACTGACCCAAAAGAGAGAACAAACAGTATTTTTTTTTATGGCTGGCACTTAGAATATAACCGTAGAAAATTATGTTAGAAATTCAAGTAGGAAAAGTTTCACAATTCAAAGATGCCTTGATTAAATAGGAACCTTGTGTTGTGGCCAGCATGATTTTATGAAAACACCTTGAGAGCCTTTTAATTCAGAAGTGAATTGCTTTTTGAATGAACAGAGGAACATCTGATACAATCCTTATTTTAAATAACAAGGACCAGATTCTCAGTGGGTACAATCAGCAAATCTCCATTGGCATTTATATGCTTATGCCACTTTACAACAGCACAAGTACTGGTCCAAAAAGTACTATTTGTCAAGCAAACATGTCAAATTACAGAATTCTTGCTTTGTTTTGTTTATTTCCTTTGACAGTTGTACTTGGCTTTACTGGCATATATGCTTTGATTAAATCAGCTGCTATTTTATTTTTCTTAATCATTTAAGTCTGTCATCCTTTTCTTTTCTCCTTACTTAAAAAAAAAAATAAAATCTGTTAAATTTGTGAAAACTAAGACCTAATCCAGACCTCTGGTACATTGGAATGATTGATGATTTCAGAGGAACTATGCCAGTTTAAGTCTCTACAACGTCCTGGCACCAAAAGAGACATTTCACTTCAACTGGAGTGGAACATATAAGAAAGTCTGAAGTAGCTTTATTTACAATTTTAAATGTGATTTAAAACAAAGGAAAAGAAAGGAACATAATTTTGATATGAATCACCAGTGTACAACTTGATAACCCAGCAGTGACTGTATGGCACCAACCACAGATTTCAATCCAACAGGAGCCTCCAAGGGAAGAGAATATTGCCAGAAATTAGGATCCCAGTGTTTTAAACCCGGAAAAGTGATATCTTTCAAATTAAAGCGTTTTTCAGAATAAGAATAATTTTGCAGCTCACAAAATGCAATATGACCTGTGGATACCCAAATAAATGAATGAATCTAATAGTACCAGTGGATATTCTTCTTCTTCAAAGTAAATTCTGGTATTTGTACATGCTGTATCTCCCAGAAATAATATAAGAGTCCTTGAGAACTGTCATCTGTATTTGGGCTTGTACACACTATTATTTAACAGATCTGACTATGCTTTATTAAAATATAATCATGAAATTCCTGAAATACACATACACTACTCACCTCAAATGTGTAGAATTGCCAGTTGCTTGCATAAGGTCATTAAAACAATACCCTGTAACTTCAATCAGTCTCTGTGAATCCATGAGCATCAGCAGTAACTGGGTTGATGACTTCAGTGAGGTTGATTGGGGTGGGCTTTCATTACTATTTAGTATTATGTTTCTTTTTCCAAGTCAAAATTGTCAAACAGAACAATTTACTGGACTTTTTAAAACCTGATTAAAACAGTGCTGTGGGATAAGACTTAGTCTGATGTTACCCACTATTTTCATTTGGCAAAATATGCCATAATTTTTGGGAAAAGCATATTTATATTTAAATAGGAAATTACAGCTTTTATTAACAGTACAGTTCCTTTCAGGCTAAGAAGAGAAGAATGCATGGTGAGAAGCAAATTTCTTAAATTTCCATAATGGATATCTAAAAAGTTCCCAGAAAATAACTGAAATTAAAAGGTACATTGGAATAAATATTAAATTCAGTCAAGCTTATGACTGGAAGGCCACCCATGCAGCCTTAGCATCAGATATAATGACATTTTTTACTGATGTTCTCTTTCCTCAGAGATTAAATGAATCTATTCTGCCAATTAACAGCTGATTTTTATCTCTGAACCAGTTTCTCCTGGATGTTAACACAAGTTCATTAAATTGATACGTGTTCCTCTACTACCAGTCAACCAGTAGGTAGTGAACCTCTAGGTGAGAGAGTATTTTATGGTCCCTTGGATAGCCAGAAAAGCAAGTAAACTGGAGATAACACTAGGTAATAGCACTTCAACTAACCATTTGCTCATTAACAATTTTTAAAAGCCTCTCCAAAACAAGGAATATCTTAAATGAAAATAAATTTAACACCAACTAATAAGAGAGACATCTACTCTTTAATTAATGGAAATCTGAAGGGTGTTCTAGCAATCTGAAGATTGCTTATGGTTACATATATCAGTCAACATAACAAATTAGAACTATTCTAGGAGATTCCATCAGTTATCAAGTTGAACAACTAGTACTACTTCAGCCATCCAGCTCAGCAGCCGCTACTTATTAAAGCTGCCTGGTTAAAAACTCACACTAATTTCTATTGTAATTGCATCTATTTCAATGTACTGGACACTTGCCATTGTGTGACAGAAAAAAAAATGGTCTCAGCCAGTTCAAGAAGAATGATGCAAATAGAGTTATCAACCTACTTGATAGCAGATACAATAATACTTTTACTTTGAACCTACTCATGATGAATACTGGCTGCAGAAAGATCTGCAATTTTCTAAAAAAAGAACTACAGAATCCAACTACAGAAACTCAATATAGGCTAGCGTATAAATCACTAGACTGAAACTCAGGAGATACTCCACTGGCTCCTCCACTGGAATACTGAATGACCCCAGGCCAATTCTTTTGCATTTCTTGCCTAAGTTTTGCAAAATATTGATTAGAATTAGCAATATTTTTACCTCTGCTCCAATCGTTTTGAGATTTATCAATTAAAAAAAAAATTAGTGTAAAAGTTAGCTGTTTATGTATTAGATATGTAGAAACTGACCAAATGATGCTGGTTAAATATTTTTTATTTGAAGAATAGTTGAAATAATGTGTTACTGTAAACAGATCTGTCCATCCTGGAATGAAACACATATCTCTACAGAAAACATGAAAAGAGAAGGCAAAATAGACTCCAAAAACAAAGGAGCATATAGCACCCTGTGATAAGAAGAGGACACCATCTACAAAGAAAAATGCACGCAGATAAATCTTTAAAGCTTTTGAGTCCATGCTATGCAGACAGTCAAACAGACTTTCCCAAGACATTGTCTTCTAAAAGCAGAGACAGCAAAGTACTTGACACACTGTTAATAGCATAAAGATGCATCCATTTCTAATGGCTGACTTCATACAGGTATTCTGGTATTTGAGCAACTAACTGAATTTGGCAAGACTTGTTGAACTTTACTGTACTTATTGTATATAGTCCTTCCTCATAAACCCTAAGACCAGATCACGTCATTAGCTAATACTTCTCCAAGAGTAATTACCAGGAAAAAACTTCCTGCCCAAAGGCCTTCTCAGCAATAGGACACCTGATTAACTTCATGTGGCTTTTGCCAGTACACCAGGGACAAAAATATATTTAAAAGAAAATCAGAAAGACTTGTGGATCAACACAGCAGGAGATGCAACATTTACACAGATAGCAATATCTAGTATAAGCAGTACACAGAAATACAGAGGTAAACAATAATAATGTGCTATAGAATGAAATTAAGAACAGAGACCTTCACAAATATCATCTTTCCAAAGCTCACCTCAAACCAAATAAGACTGTAGGACCTGCTAATACCATACAGAATAGTCCACCTAAAGATTGATGGTTAGAGCCTGCTTACATGTGGTGGAAGGCAGATATCATCACCTAAGAGCTGGCTGGAAGGTAATTGTTAATGCACTGGCTTGATGGCATGTGGAAACTATGCACTGCCTCTGCTGTGGCAACAAAGTCAGTCTTCAAACTCAATGGCCTTCAACCTGAAATCTCTCCTCAGTACTAAAATAAATAAATAAGCAAAAGAAACAAGCAAGAGAGAAAAGTACCAATCGGTTTAGACTCTATTCACCACTCATCCCAGATGAAGAAGACAGCTGTGGACTACCAGCAAAATCATGAAAGGACCAGGATAACCTATCCACAACTCACTGGCACGCCACATCCTAGCCCTAGAACAAAACATCTGATTGGGACATTAGGAAGTTGTTGTCACTATGCAGAGTCAATTGGAAACAGATACCAAACAGATTTCTTCAGCCATTGGAAGCTTTGGCTGATTACTGAATATCACATAGTACTAAAAGTAAATAGCAAAAGAACTAAGAAAATCTTCTAAGCGAAACTTAAAAACCTTCCCAGATTTGAAACTGAACACATGGAAGACAGGAGAAGCATAAATAGTGCTTCCTTCTGAGACTGCAAGCACTGAGTGACAGAAAGACAGACACCAGGCAGAAAGCAGTTTCATTCTTGACAATACAGAATTAAAAACCCCTAATGTTTTTAACAGTTTTCAGTTAACTCTGGCAATGGAAGTCATCAGCGAAACTGCATAAAATGTGCAGTGCATGATCAAAGACTGTCAGCATTTCAGAAAGAAAGAGATTAGGGTATTAATGCTGACCAAAACCTGAGCTCTGTAAACCCTGGTAACCTTCCTTAACCAGGTAAACTCTGTTAACCCTGGTTAACGGCTTGTGAGACAAGGTCAATACAGATGAAACCAAAGTTTGAGCTATTCAGTATCTGAGGCCCAAAAGAAAAGGAAGGTTATGAAGACTTGTTTGAAAGCTAAAACATGTAGAGGAATACTTTTTTAATCCAATTCTCTAAACCAGTAGTTTGAGATTGCTATTGGCACAGATGCCCAAAAGATCTCCAAAACCTTAAAGAAGAGTTTTGAGGCAGAAGAAATCCTTTTCACGAGGTTTTAAGGCAAGAGAAACAAAAGCTGCTGGTTTGTCTGCCTTCTGACTTCCTTGAGACAATTCTACCAGTAGATTTTACAACTAAAGCTGATTTTCAGTAAACGTCAGATGTTTTTGACAGGAGTGACAGTGCAGGGGACTCAAGTGGGAGCAATCTGCAGTACAGCATGCTTAGAACTGCTTGTCTCCTCTTCTCCAGACTAGCAGATTGTTATAAAGCAACTGTAGCCCCCAGTATCCTTAAATGCAAATTCATTCTAGTGAAGAATTAGAGAGGTGGCATGTCAGAGCTGAGCCTTCAAGGGCTGAGCTTCTCAGACTGTGATTTTGGGCAGACAGCAGTGAAGCAACCACAATGCACATAGATGTCTCCTGAACATGTCAGGTACTATAAGCTGGACACATCAGATCTATGATTTGGTAGCTTTCCATCCAGTTGGAGGTGACTATACTGCACTGTCATTTTGGCTGTCTGTTTTCCTCTTGTGGCTTAGGTTTAGAGTTACTGTATTCCAGACACAACAAAATACATAAGGGCAGTCCCCCAATTATATTCATTTACAGGGAAGACCCTTCCAGAAGGCTGTTGCCCACCACTCCAGGTAGCATAACAAAACTCAGAAAAGTCAGAAATCCTGGGCATCTGCTCCCACAAAGCACCGATGTTGAGCTGGACATCCACAGCCAAGACTTCCACTGTTATATGATGCAGCCAGTATCGCAGGAAAAGCACATATTTTCCACACATAAAAAACCCCCAAGGTATGGTATTTTACATTATTCACTTACCTCATTGTTTTTGAATATTTTCCCCATTGCATTATTAACTCCTGCAATAATACCATTTTATTTAGCCTATTCTCATCATATGCATTAGAACACTCATCCTCTAGAACTATTATTCATGGGAAAATAAGAAATAAGGGGCAAAAAGCTTAATTTTTCCAGCTCTTTATTACCTTGTTTAGTCACTAAGGGAAAAAAATAACTCTTATCAAAACTAACAAAGCTGTCATCTTGGGTTAGAAGCCAAGAGAGGCAGACTCTGCCAAAGGGGCATGCACAAATCTAGAACCTACAGATAAATAACCACACACTTTAGATTATTAGTGAAAACATGGTATTGAAATAAAATATGTTTCTTTCCATTCTATATTTACGACTACAGAACAGTTCTTCAGTGTATGGCATTGTCTTGACCCCTGAAAAAAAGCTTTTTTTTCCCAACTTCACAGTAATTTTATCAGAAGATGTATATGTTCTAAATTTTTTAAGTCTGTTTATAGAGCAAAATAATTCTTAATGAACTGTGGAGAAAAAAAGATCCAAAAGGAATTTTAAGTGAATAAATTACAACAATGTTATTTTAGATTAATTATTTTTTTAATATTGGTAAGTAGAGGAAGGAATATGCCTATTCTTAATTTCATTTGGTACCATGATAAAGTAGAAGCACTGGAGAGTAGTAATCGCAAGAGTAATTTTAACTGCACACTATAATATGCTGGAAGTGACTTACAATGGCATCATTATGCAAAGTCTATTATATTTGTCAAAGCCTTTTAAGTAACAGCAATGGAAACAGTGAGAAGAATAGCAAGATGGGCCATCAGATGAAGAAGGAATTTTATTCTATTGAAAAAATCTTTTTTTTTGAATCCTCTCATGATAGTTTTAATTTTAGTGCTTCTATAAGGAAACAAATAATTGTACTGATTATATGGGTCAAGGCTTATTTTTTATGAGATAACACCTCACCATATGAAATTACAAATTTGTAAGACAGTGCAGAACCACTCAAGCAGCTATTCTTAGAAAACAAGTTTCTTATCTGATCAAACATTTCTTGGTACCTTATGAAGTGCAAGTCAAAGGACATTAAGAATCACAGAAGAGAAACTGTTTAAAATACAGGAGACCTAACCACTCATCTGGATTATACTACCCAGAATCATTACCCAAATGGAAAAAGCATGTCTATTTTTTAAGTAACATTAGTACACAGTGATTTTTTATGGCATCGACCAGAAAAACTGTTCTGGCTTACCAATCACAATATTTTCTACCCCAGCTTAATATCTCTGCAAACCAGTACCCCAAAACAGCTTCATCCAAAACACTCATCTAACTGATCAGAACTTATACAAAAAAATGTCTTAAATGGATGGTATCTATGTCTAGATTATCAGCGTTTAAGGTAAACAAATACACACAACATAAATACTGTGATCAATTAAGCAGCAAATCAGGAATTAAAGAGTTCTTTGAGATCTATGCTTTAAAGACACTAGGAAGAACTGGGTATTACTCGTTCTGGAAATTGTTTTTAAGTATATTACTGGGAGACAACATTAATCATATCCTTAAATCCTTTGGAAATAGAATAGGTTTCAGAGTTAAAAAAAGCACTGTAGTGAGAAGCAACATTAACAGGGTTACAATCCCTCTCGGTTTGTAAAGTCATGCTCCCACAGCTCCCACATGCTACATGCACAGGTGTGCTCCTACCTTTTACATTTTGGAAAGACACTGAGTCTACCAAACGGTGTGTTTGAAGTCGATATGTCCATAACCAAAGAAGTTCCAGTCATAACGCAGAAAAAGCTTTAAAAATTGGACTTGCTAAATTTGAAAAGTCAAGCCAATTTTTAAAGCTTGACTTCAAACACATATTAGTCCCTCACGTCTCCTCTAACATTCACCTGCCCTCAAAATGGTGGAGAGAGGTTTTAAGACAAAAATCTTTTTCCCCTTATTTAACTCTATGTTTCTTGTTCAATTTAAAAACAGGAGCAAAATTAAGCTATTTCTTCATGAAAAAACTACTGATTTCATGCACTAAAAACATCAACAGGTACTAGAAAGACACCTTCTAGATTTCATGGCCCAGTTGTCTAATCCAGAATACTAATTTGTATAATGTACAGTATAAGCAAAGTGAAAGTGCATGCAATCTCAACCATTCTTATTTTACCTTTTAGGACCAAAATCAGGGGCTGAGATCCGCAATCCATGCTCTCTTTTGGGTATAACAGACTCAGGTCATGGAAACTTCACTGAGAGAGAATAAACTATTTCTACACATAACATAAAATAACGTGAAATAAATATATCTGATCTTCTTCTCCCTTATATCTAGTACTCCTGGAAAGCTATGTCAAAATTTGCATTCAAGATGCTGACCAATAATGTACGTTTTAACTTACTGTGGCAAATAAAACTTTGTGCCATATGGCTGATTAGAGATATTCTCTCTCTTTTTCTTCTCCTCTAAACAGCTGGGTGAGTAACAACAAGCAAAAGACAGTCAGCAGCTGCACACTGTTATCATTACTTTGATACTGCTTGAAGGAATCTAAGCCTTCCACAGGTATGCACCTGAGATTAGAGGCAAAGAATTTTCCTCTCTAAATATGAGAGGAAGCAGCTAGGGGAGTTATAATTATGTTTTACAGGTGTCATCAGAACAATGCTTCCAAATTTTACCCAGAACAAACATACTCTTTTTCTATTTTGTGATCGAATTTTTCAAAGACCTTCAGGGAAAAGATATTATTGTACAAAGGCAACAACAGTGAGTAAATAAGTATAAAGGCAAACAATTCTATTGCAGACTTCCCAACTTTATCTATTTCACCCATGCAACTTTAGTAGTTATCCAATAGGATCTGCAAACAGAGCATTAACTGTTCAAGCTCTGTGTTTGATCACTATGTAACAGGGATTCCCAAGCTGGAATTCCACGGCCCCCCCACAGTTGGCAGAGCCCCTGTTGGTAATCAGAGGAGAATTAATGATCCACGTGGCTCTGGCTCTTTATATTTCCAAATACTCCAAAGGTATTTGGAAAGGATAACGGCTATAGGAACTTTACCTAATACTACTTTCTGCGCAACCAGTGTTTTAGTGGCCACACATCTGAAGAGTATCAGCTGCAGCTGGAGCTAAGTGGGAACAGGGAACTTGAAACTACAGGTGGGACGCGCTGCATAAGCAAGGCAGACTATGGACACCCCTCTGGGCCACACAGCACAGCCTCACTTCTACTGTCCTATGTGAAGGGGGTGTAATTCATAGCTCTGAGGGACAGTGCATTTTAAGCCTTTCATTGCTGTTTTATTCTAAGTAAAAAAACCCCATAAACTACCATGATCATGAAGATGTTTATGAGACAACTGCAGCCACATTACCCCCTCTGCTTGAGGAAGGCGACCCCACCTGTGGAGGGAAAGAAAGCGAACGCACGTTTTTCAGTTTTCTCCTACAGGGTTTGGGATTTGGAGCTGATCAGGAGAATTTTGTTGGCATCTTTGGATGTTGGTTCTTCCTTCTACATTAAATAAGTGCATGGGAGGAGTATTTCCCAGAACAGTACAATTAAGAGAAAAATACACTATCTGTAAGAAAAGTTAATTTTTTTTTTTTTTTTTTTTTTTTACGGTATGTTTCCACTTACAAAGACTCGAAACTAATTCTCCTCCAGTCATCATACTAAAACTCACCACTAGAGTTACATACCCAGTCACATGATTAAGAATTTTGAAAGTTCATAATAAATGATGTGTGAAACAGCACAAATCAAAGTAATACTTGCACAAATTTCACAAGGAACTATATTGTGATCTGTTCTCATGTAACGCATGAATAGGAAAAATAAAATCCATTGGGTATATAAGGTTTCCAACTAATCAGGGAATGACAATTACAGCACTAATTGTGCTCTTTGCGAATATCGAAGGTCTTTTCCTATGCACACACATACATTTTCAGGACAGAAACCACCCTTCTATTGTTGGAAAGCACCCAGAAATCTCTGGACACTACCAGCAGCTATGTTATTTTTCTTTAAGTTTAAATTATTGCACATGGCTATCGTTGCTAGGTAGGACTTGGCTTCCAGCGTTGTAACACTGATGGCTGAAGTCTGGGCTGGACTATGAAACAAGCAAAAATTCAGAGGTGAAAATTACCTCTGTGGGGGTGGTTTGCATTTGTTAATGCCTTCTTAAAATTATCTTGGATATCTGCTTGAGCAAGGTATTGCCAGTCTCTGCTCTCCAGGCATCCTAGCACTTGTACTCTTGTTGCTTTCAAGTTCAGTGTCACCAAGATACTTACAGGCAACAGATCATCTAATGAAGAACAATATGATGTCAGTGTGTAATGACTTCTTGAGAAAAAGAGTGATGTTATTCAGCAATACAAAGAGACAGTCTCACTTTCTTCTCAGATAAACAACTTGGTAATGAAAGATTGTTTAGAGGTAAAGAACTGAAGGAAATTTAAAGGGGCATAGAAGCCCCAAACACCCACATTTTAAATATTAATAACAGACAGAGCCACTGATTCCATTTCTATTGACAGGAAATTAAAAAATAAACACATAAAAATTCAGATGAGTATTTAAAAAAACCATTATCCAGTGGCAGACACTGAAGAAGAAACTATTTCTCAAAATACAACATTTACAGAAAATTTACAAAATTATCACTGTGCATTTGATGTAACTGATTAAAACATAGTAGATGGCACTGGTATACCATGCAGAAACAGAAGTTTTAAACTACAAATGCTACAAGATATCTACACAATTCACACCAGTCAGGCAGTATCAGGAAGGCTTGAAATGTACCTGCCTTAGATTTCTTCCTACAATCTAAGTTCTCTACACTGCCAAAAAGTGCTAAACATATGTACTGTAAATGCAAATCAGGTTCAAATCCCTAAAAATCTGTGTATTTTTTAGTTCGTTAATGCCACCAGCACTCCATGTGTAGCAAAAAGACGGTCATTACAAGAAGATGCCATGAGCAATTTTTAAATAGAATCCATTTACATTTACCAGAATCTTATTGCTGGTCTAGGTTTGTTGTTTTTTCAGTTTGTTTTTTTTTTTTTTAATAGTGCTAAATAGTCACTTGGGAAAGCCTGTTATGTACAAGCAGTGCACATACAAGCTTAATTCTTCAGCAACTTCAGACAGGAGTGTAAAATGCAAGCTGGAGTCCAAATGCAAGGAGGTAGAGCTCTACTAAATCTGATGCAAAGCCTAATCTGTCCTTTGTCTGTACAGTCTGTGGAATATTTGAAAGGGAAGCAAATACACCAGCAAACATTGCATATTACTTGTCTCAGGGGAAGTTCTTAATTTCTGTTCACCAACCCAGACACAGATAATCAAAGGGAAGACCTCATAAACCAAAATCTTCAGGGCAGGTCATCTATTTGTCCATCTCTCTCCTTACATATAGGTTGCATTCCAGCTTATCAGCAAGCTGTGCTATAAAAAAATAGTCTAAGAAAATAGTAGACACAATATTTATGCCAGCCAAAACTGTTTCTAATGCTAGTTCTGTGCATGCTGTGTTTCAGTATGCAATGGAGTAGATGGACAGCTTTTGTGGTTTCCTACCACTCTGAAGCACAGTGCCTCTTTCCTGGTGCACAATCTCGCAAGTTTTTAGAGAAGTGACACTGCTGTTGTTGGCACTGTCACAGGCCGACAAACCCGGTCAGCTCAGTGCTAACTGCCCACTGAGCTCGATCGCCGGTGTGAGACGGGATCGCACTGACAAAATACCAACCACGAACCTGGAAGACTCTTAGTTCACACTCTTGCCCTCCTAATTTATACTTCTAAAGATAATATTAACCAGTATTAGAACAGGGAATGACTCTATTCTTACTTCACAACTGTTTGTAACAACCAGTTAAGGATATGGTAACAGAAAACGAAATAATAAAATAACAGTAAAATGTATAAAAGAAACACCTACACAATAACTATTAGATGCTCAACAGCTGCGGCAAATGGTCAGAATCATACAGTGTTGCTTTAAGGCAGTGAAGAGCTGATGAGGATGGTTGAGAAAAACATGAGTTGGGCCTCTTGCTTATCTTGCACCTGGCTTGAGCAAGACCTCAGAGGTCTCATGGCCCGATGTTGTTTCAGTGAGGCACAGGAGAACATCAAGCCTCTGCATCAGCCAATAGCCACACTCCCTTCACTGTGAAAAACAACACTTGTTATAAATCTGTTTCGTTAAGGAGATAAGGATGTGCACAAAGAGCCTCTGATGAAGGTCAGAGAGCCTTTACGGCCGCCTCAGTACGTGGAGGAGGAGGGCCAAAATGTTTACTCTACCTTTTTTCTCAATTATAAATTCTGACTGAGTAACAGAGACTCTCATTAAGCTCCATTAACTTACATATCCCTTGGGATTCAAAAGAAGGAGAACACGGGACATAAAATGCACGTATGACCAAAGTCACCAAACCCCATCCATAACATGAGATTGTTCATCCCCTTGGAACAGACCAAAACTTATAAAAGGGGAGCTTCAGAGCAGAACAGGCCGGAAGAGAAAAAAAGGTTTGGAGGAAGAAAACACCTCTGGAACGGGAAAACACCTCTGAAGGGGGAAAACATCTCTGCCTGCTTGGGATCTGTCAACAGACTGTCTCTCTCTCCCGAAGGGACGCCTTTAGGTGAGTTTTGTGCCTCCAACTGTGTTGGAGTATACCCGGGAATATTCATTTTATACATATATATATATATAGTGCTATTAGAATCTCTCTCACTGTACTTTCTGCTGCAACACACATCAACACTCTGTAGCCAGTGCATTTATCACCAGCAATCCTTCAATACACATTCATGAATCCAGATCATGCAAAGTCCTTATTGAACAAGATCAGATCTATATTCCTGGATTGCTAACTGCACTGCTTGTGCATGTGTGCTCATGCAAGTTCTTCTTTTGAACTTGACCAGCCCTATAGTGATTATTGACTATAATCAGAAATTAAGCCCAGCCATACCCAGCCCTTCTGATCTCTGAGGACCAGCTGAAATCCAAGGGTTTGTTTTCTGCTGAATACCCACACCCTTAATGCATCAACACTCATCCTTCCACAGTATAAATGTCAACTGATGTTCATATTATCCTTAGAGAAAGAGTCCACCTGTCCCACAATTTTTTCATGCAAGAGCCAGATTAGAAGCATACCTGTTTTCTGGTGGCATTCTAAAAGTAAAAAGCATTATGCCTTCAAGGTTTGAGGACAGTTAAAACCTATTTCCTTTAATCCTCTATCTGCAGTATGATTCCACATGTGCAATTGAGACCCAGTTTTATGCATTTGATTAAATATACTTAAAGATATGACTAAAGAAGTCACTTTCTCTACTAAATATAAGGAAATTACATAAGCAAATCAGCTCAAATGTGGTTTTCTTTGTCTCATTTTCATTCAAGAATTAACAGAATTATTTTAAATTGATCCGATGACTCTCATACTGTTTCTATTATACTACCTACTTATCAGTGATTGTTACTGAATAGAACCCAGTGTCTGAAATGGTCACTCTGTTAAAGAGTCTGCCCTATTTAATTTTTTTAAAACTGACCTTTGGTATATTTGCTCTTAATACAGTAATGTTAATTTTCTTTTCAGTTTGTCTCCTATGGTCTTTTCTGCAAACACAGCAACAATGAAAACAGTTTTGAAACACTACTTCCTCTACTTGCCAGAATTTACTCTACAGTTTAAGAAAGTCGTGCTACCTAAAGTCTGGTATTTTCTTTGGCTATGGAATCTGTTGAAATTCTGACTAGAGCTGTGAAAACCCCCATGATGAATAAGCACAGTAGTGCAGTGTGTTGAGGATTTAACTTCAAAAAACTTCCCATGTCTTCTAGGCTCACCAGCCTCATCAAGCTAAATTCAAGTCAGCAGTGCTGTTCAAATACATGTCAAGAAGTAAAAAAATACAAAAATGTTTAATCAATCAGAATTCTTTCAACAGAAGGACCGGGAGCTTAATGCCAGTCAAGGGCAGAAAATAGCTAAAAGCCCAGTAAAACAACACTGGATCACACACTCACCTACCCTGTAATTGTGGTACCTGAATACACAGCTGGACATCCTTCTTCCACTGTAAGAGATTATACTTTGTAAACACTGTAAACTGCACATTTTATACTGTGAAAAGTTTTAGTTCTGGACAAAATTTGGCTGATAAAAGATCATGTCATATAATTTGGGGGAAAAATAATATAAAAACCAGTGCCCTATATGCTCTGATTCCCCATTGCTTTGCACAACTGTTTGTATTTTTGCAAAACGCACATAAACTAGCACAAAGTGCTACTATTCTGATGTGTCTTTATTTCCCTCTGTTAGGGGAACAGGTTAAAAGCAGAAGACTGGAGGGAAGGACTGTAAATCGCCCAAGTGACCCTGCAGCTGAGAATAAACCAGTGTGAACAGCAGCCAGTGATCTTCTGGTCTGGACTAAGTTTAACGGTGCCTCCGTCTCTGCTCATGTGCCTCTGCCTGGGTGTTGCTTCAGGGATCCCTCGGTTAGTGAGGTAACAGAAATAAATTTACTCTTTGTGTTCTAGCCAGAAATTGTGTCTGTCCAGGCTGCCTGCCTGTCCCTGCTTACACATCTGACGTAGATCCAGGAGCAACCATGCCATGGCTAGCCAAAAAGTCAAAAAAGCCGAAAAAGCCGAAAAAGCTGAAAAAGTCGGGGCCTGGGGAGGCTGTGGTGGTGAACCCCCACATTCCAGGATGGCCCAGTACTGAGCGCTGGACCCCCGTGGCCACTTTCCTGGCTACGATGGCCACCCCAGAGACATGGCCTGAAATAGATGACGGGGTGGTGGTGAACCCCCACAGGGTCGAGGTTGCCATGCGCGGATTGCCGTGGAAAGCGGCATCAAAGTCTTCCCGCAAACTAGCAGGGAGGCTGGGATGGCTGCTGGCCACTGGCCTCAGAGCTCTAGACCGTGAAGTCATAGCACTTCAGAGCAAAGTGAGCGAGCTGGAACTACTCACCTATGCCAGAGCTCGTGACTGTGAAGCCATAGCCCTGCAGAGCAAAGTGAGGGAGCTGGAGTTGGTTACCTACGCTAGAGCTCTCGAACGTGAAGTTACAGCCTTGCTGAGTAAAGTGAGAGAGCTGGAAAAGGAAGTTGTGACTTTACAGGCCGCAAAGGTGATCGCTCATGAAGTCACTACCGCTCAAGCAGAGCAGTGCTATGAGCAGCAATGCACTATACAGCAGCTGGTGTCACCTAGGCATAAATATGTGGAAAATAAGGTTTTGATCTCCCAGGTTCGTGCTCCAACTATGAAATCTTCACGGGATCCCAACGAATGGGATGGAAATATCTGGAGTGAGTACTCAGACTTTGAGATTGAGATTTAGCCAGATTTAGCAGAGAGGAGTGTGGTATAGATCACACATACTTACACTCCAAAAGAGTTTCAATTATACATTCCCAGATAAGGAAATCCTTTTGAATTAGAAGTAATAATTCTAGATGATATAGTCTTGTGGGGGTTGAGACAGATGACTGGACCAAAAGATAAAAATAGTCTGTAGAATTTTGGTCCAAGGCACTGCTATACATTATAGCCCAATGGGAAAATTAATTCAAGAGGTAGCTTGGGCACTGCAAGAAACTGAAAGAAACACAGGCCAAGATAGTGTGACTGCACACTTTCAGTACAGAACACAGTGAAGATCAAAAATCCTCCAGATGGTGTCTCTCTCAAAATACTAGCCACAGAGGAAATGGACTTTTACACCAATGGATTCTGCAACCTATTAATCTATATGTGACCATTCATATAATAACCCCTGATGATACACTATGGTTCTGTACTCTGTCTTCTCCCCTTTATTCTCCATCCTCTGTTAATATCATATTCTCAAGTTTTTGTATTTCATGTCTCTGATGATTTTCTGTGCCTTATCTAGGGGGGATGCACTGGAACTATGTTACTGGGTGTCACAAACCCAACATCCAAACAAAGTTCAATCTGAAAAAGTGCATTGCCACACCTCTCTAATCTGTGTGGGCAATTAAACCATCTCAAGTTACCAAGCCTGGAGCAATATTAGATGAAGGAGCTGGAGCAACAGCATATGTGTTACTGGACAGAGATAAAACTCCTCTTTTCCTCCCTTACCACAGGCTGGCTTGTTGTGCTTTGTAGGCTTGTACCACGAGAGCATATCAGATCTATTTGTGCAAAATCAGTATGTAAATACTTGTGTGTGGTTGTTTTTTACTGTAACTACTGTCTTATTATTCTTCCTGAGAAGTGACTATAGTCCAGCTGGCACGTGCCCTTGTGCAAGGTTTCACTGGGACATCCAAGGCACCTGCTGCCTTAAATTTGGGAGTAACTGCTGTACACCTTACAACAATTACTGATGAGCTACGTCGCCCTTCACCATCATAAATGCTGTTCTGAGTTTGAAGGCACGTGTTGCTTTGACTTGGCTGCAGAACCAGTTGGCATGGAGGATATCATTCAATATCTTCAGGATTACATCTAATCACACAACCTACTCGTGGTGCCTGGCTAACTGGGTGGTTTACCTCCCTGGCAAGAGGAGTGGGACACTTAAAGCATTATATGCTTACGTGTTTATTCCTTTTCCCATATATTTCAAGTGCCTCTGCAAATCTCCTATCCCACATTTCCAGCCCCAGCAGCAGTGGTGTCTTGAGCAAGGGGGTGGAAAGTTGGGAGGAACACGTTACAAAGCGGAAGACTGGCGAGGAGGACTATAAATGGCTTAAGTGACCTTGCTGCTGAGAATAACTCTGTGTGAACAGCAAGCCAGGGATCCTCTGGCATGGACTGGATTTAACAGTACCTGTATCTCCACTAGTGCACTTTCTGCCCGGGTGTTGCTTTGGGGATCCCCCGGTTAGTGAGGTAATGGAAATAAATTTACTCTTTACATTCTAGTCCTGAGTTCGTAGTCATCTTGGTTGCCTGCCCGTGTCAACTCACACACCCACCCACTGTGCAGAGGTGTCAGTGATGATGACACACTGCCCATGGGAGTCAAAAATCAGGCCCCACCTTCTCCGAAGATACGTTAGCACAGGCTCCTGTGAAAGGATAAGCAAGGACACTAAAACCACTGAGGAAAAGAACAATAATGTTTTTCATTGATAATGCTATACATGTTCTTAGTAATGAGTCTCTCTCTCAACTCACTCTAAGTAAAGCAATTGGCATGTTCTTTAGATAGAGCAACAGTACAAATACAGCTGTGTATATCTGACACACAAGCGTTTGATTTTGGACTTGCTGAATGTTCAGATGGTTGATGAGATCACTTCAGTGTTGCTGCATATAAAAAGCAAGGTATCTGTAGCAATCTTAATTCTGATACTTATCACTCTCCTCAATAAACTGGGAACCTGCACCAGGGTCACTCCTGTGCACCTTTTCTTGCCCTAAGATACATTTGCAAAAAAAATTGCTATTCACCACAGGGGAGCTGGGAGGAGAATGCCTGGGCATCAATTGTACCCACAGCTGTGAGTTCTTCAGTTTCTGGCTGCTGCAAACGTACTTTCAGGTCTTTTCACAGCTCTTTCAGTGCGAAAGAAATGGAGACTACTCCTTGGTGTTATTTCAGCAGTTTCACTGGCTTCAATTTCTCTCCCCATTTTCAGACAGCTACTCAACCTATTACCCATATAAAGACAGAGTAGAACACAAAAGATAGTGCAATCCTACCATCAGACACTTTCTTAAATATAGACAAAGTTGCTGTGTCAAGATTTAATATAAAAGCTAGTGTACATGATGTTTTGGTAGATGGGTATAGTATTTTCCTACCTTTCCTATGTCTGGATTTCAAAAATACCACCGTGCTATTGCATTGCCCAAGTCATATGTCCTTGTCCTTTTAGTGTCAAGGAAAGCGAGTCTGACTTTCATTGCAAAGTATCAGTATGTTCAATGATAAGACTTAAAGGAAACTGCCAAAGAGACAGTAATAGAAAGTTCTGCATTTGTCCACTACTACTGCTTGTCTTTCCAGTAACATTCCCTTTCATTTCTTATTCCTCTTTCAAAGAAAGTTCATTATAATTATACTATAGTGGTCACCACCAAAAAGTCAGCATTTACACATAGGGACTAAATAGTAGCATCTAAGAAACCACGATATTATTTTCACACAGAGTAGGAAATAACTGTGGTGACCTTGATACCACTGAGTGGTAAATGTGGTTCTACGTTGCCTTAATGTTCTTCACTATATTGGCATCGTAATTGCTTTAAGAAAACAAATAAAATTATAGAATTATAGGATACCTGATAAACTCCTCCCCTTCAGAACTAGGTGCCTACTCTTTCAGTGACAGAACAACAAGGAATATATTAATCATAACAGAAATCTACTTGATTAAAGATATATGCAGACGTAAAAAAACACATATCTAGTTCCACAAGATAAAAATAAAGGCTCTGGAATATACAAGAGAACAGTAACTGTCAACTTCCACTTCTGTAATTTTTCCTCTTTACATATATGGCATCCTTATACGCCAATCCTTTTCCAGTTACTAATCAAAATCAAAGATGTTCTGTCCTTTCCTTGAATTCTCTACAAATTATGAAAAATGGCTGTTTGCTTTTCTTTTGTTCACAGAAATCTTTGAATCACCTTTTGGTCTCAGTCAGATCATACTTGGTATTCCATAAATCTCCCAGGAAAGTGTGAAGTATTTAAGATGGATGCTTAAGACATTTCAGAAAGCCTTTCTGGATTTGCTTCTGTCCCTCTCTGAATAGTTTTGTTAAATCATTAAAAGGGAAAAATATGCAGTTTTTGATAAATAGACTACTCCCCTACCTCAGTGTTAGATAAGATGTGAGTAGACCAGTTTTTAATTACGTTAGCCTATGATATATATGGTAAGGCATTTCTAAAAATGTAATGAAGAGGTCATCTAAAACGAGACACAAGAAAACACAGCTAGAACTCAGGAAAGAAATGAGCAGGAAGCACAGCTGACAGAAGTACAACTGTATAAATCCCACTTACAGCCATTCTTATAAAGCACATTTAAAAAATAAATAGCAGTAACTCTACTGCACATTTCGTACATTTTTTAACTGGGGGGATCCCTAACGTTAACACTACAGTGCCTCTGTCGCTCCAGAAAGATCAGGAATCAGCTTAAAACCCCAGACACGGCCAAGAAGTCCTGCCCTTAACTTCTGCTTCCTATACTTTAGTATTTAAACAAGGCCCAAAGTAAGGCTGTGTCCTCCTGAGGTCTCTGATCATGCTAGAAGACAATGAAAGTTTAAGGCACAAAAAAATCCAAAAAGAAGTGGGAAATAGTCTGGAAATAACGAGTGTGTTTCATAGCAGAAGTAAAAAGGAGTATCATTCAGGGATGAATAATGCCATGGAAGGAAGAGTGGGAGAGGGAAGAGAAGCTTGCAGAGACCATGCTGGCACTGTGGGAAAGCTGTGGTCACCCCAGCTGGGGGCTGGTAAGATCCCACAGTGGCTTCTTTCCACCTAGTATGCATGCCATGCCCACCTTCCCACCTTTCTGGGCTTCAGGAGGCGGGTGGGGAGGGTCTGGGACCTGGCTCTGGGAGCTCTGGGACCCTGCCAATGCCTACATCTACAAATGCCCAGTGCTGGCTGTGCATCTCAGGTGGACCTGTGCTGTGAGAGGCATTTTGGTTCTTCAGGGACTTAGGCTGTCCATGACTGAGCTCCTAGGAATGTCACACTCCGCGTGATTGCCATGCAACAGAAAATACCACACTGGTGTATCAGCCTCTTCTTGGACCTCTGCCCAACATCTCCTTCCCCCTTACTCACTCATATGCTAGCCTGTGAAACTGCAGCAATCTTCTGGGGTTTATTTAAACCCCAAAGTAAGTGTCCCATAAACTTTGAGACTATCTAAACTCCAGCTAGGCTGGGCTTTA
>JAWMRA010000020.1:5968270-6010770 GCA_035584735.1 Pseudotriccus pelzelni
ACTTGGAATTAAAGTTTTCAGGGCACTCAAACCACGCCAACTTTCACATGCATTGTTTCAAATCCTCTTCAGTCTCTATCAGTTCAACCTCACTCAGAAGACTCTGGGGCTGCTTTTCCCGAAACTTTTCCTGGAAGGCTTCGGACAGAATTTGAACGATTTCAGGATCTCTTTATTTCTGATCGCTCTATGGCGTTGCGAAACAAAAGTGACACTTTTTATAATAGAGAGGATTGTTTCCCAACCCCCCCAGATGTGTAGGATTTTTAAAAGTGAAAGTTAGAAAAATAATCTTCTTCATCCTGACATATTTTCAATCCTCTTAAAACAATCTCAACAACTATATATAGTATGAAATTAGCTCTTGCCTGTTACCCTTGTTCCTACAGAGACTTTTCTAATGTGTCTCACCAGTAATAAATTGTAAACGAGGCTATGACTCTAAGAGTAGACAGTGTGTTTCATGGGTATTTAAACAACAGCATTAAGTACTATAGGAATCTGTGGAATGTGGACTGCAGATTTATGTGTCTTAACAATTTCTTTACTGGTTTGTAATAAGCCAGCAAACCAACATTTTATTTTTATATTAATTTGGCCTCAGAAGTAGAGTATACTGGAGCATGACAAGAACAACAAAAGTAAACTGGCATATACTTAATAACTGTAACAGTGAATTGCCTCCAATACTAAAATATTTATTGAAACTGGGGGAAAAAAAAGATAGAAAGAATTACCCTCAACAGCCTGCTACCAGCTCTTTAACAGTGGGCAATGTAATGCCTTAAGGTACCTCAAACTGTCTTTCATTTTCTAGACTTAATGGCTGATTGCAGAAATCAATGTTGCCATTAGTAACAGAGTATTTGTTATGGCATGATTTCCTCTGTTGTTAGGCTTGCAAAATGATTACAGTATTAGTGAGGTGCTTTCTTTATAAAGGGCTAAAGATATAACTTTCAATTTACTATCCATTAGTAAGTGACTTTGGAAATATACATGAGGCCAGAAATCTTACCTGTTATTACTTGGAGATTTTATTTCAGCAGTCATAGGCTAGTAACTTTAAAAATTGTACCAGCAAGCTCAATATTTTATAGACATCTCCAATGAAATATTATCTGCTTTGCTATTTATACACTGCAAGTTAACATGACATACAATGCAATTAAAATGTTTCAGTCCAATTTCTATTTTTCTTGTACTTTCAAATAGATGTGAATTAAGCAGAAGGCTTCATACATGTTAAAATCCGCACATAAGTTAAAAGATTGTCAAAAGGTTAGTCATTTGTATTTCTGAATCTCTTTTTAATCAGTCCAGTGGCCAGGTACAAGGACATATCTTAGCTAAGCAAGTGACATGGTTGTCAGAATAAGGGCAATCAGAGAGGTTAGCCAACACACTGTTTATTAACTACAGCTCAAAGGCATCTTTCCTCACCCTTTTCCATGGAGGACAAGGAAAGATCTGCAAGAGAGACACCGTGAATAGGAGAGGAGACAAAAAGCACCTTCCAAAAACCTGGAGGGAGAGGCCCTGGAAGTGACATTGCCACTGGTGGCTGTATAGACCCTGCACGCTGCTGCCGGTGGGGTGGCAGAGGTGACAGCTGAAAGGCTGGGAAACCTGCCCTTGGAGAGGGAAAAGGGTGAGGCGAGAATTAACCTCAAAGGCATTGCGGGAACCCAAACACAGATGTTCTGGCAAATAACACCATGTCCCTGTGGACTGCTAGGAAACGACCTAACAAGAGAACGCATAAGCTCCTTTGCTGCTGTGATTTCAAATATAGCTATGAAGCTTTCAGTGCAGAGAGGGAAGAAGAAGTTATCATACCTGAAGAGGAGGGTGAGGAAGGATGTGGGCTGTCCTCCTGGGCGCTCCCCGTCTGCGAGAGACCCCCACCTACTCCGCTTTCTTCAGTAATGTTAGAGGACCCCGGTGTTGTCGACCTGCTGACAGACTGAGACTCTTGATCACTTCCAGACCCACGTCGCTCATCGAGACTACCTTGAATTATTTCATCTTCTCCTTTCCTGTCTCTTTTGTGGACCCTGGAGTGAACGACCACTTGGTGGTATGTTCTAAAAACCCTTCCGCAGTCCGGGCATTCAGTTGGCTTTTCTTTTACGTTTCCATGACTTTGTAAGTTGTAATCGAGTCCCTGGTTCATACCATGTGACAAAAAATCTCTACTGCCTTCTAAAGGGTCTAGTTTGTTTGGCAAGTCTCTCTGATTGCCCATTTTAGTGCTGTGAACCAAATCAGCAGGCATTTTCTGCTTGGAGCCATCTGCTCCTACTAACACATACTCCCGCTTCTCCTTATCAAACATAACTCCAGCATTTGCCAAAGTGTCTTCGTGGCTGCGCTGTATCTGCTGCTCTTTAGACAAAAAGCCATGTTCCATGGCCATTCCCCTTGCCATAAGCTGCCAGGCCTGATAGCTGTTTACTGGATCCATCTCTGCTGCTTTGGCGGCAGCTTGTAACCTTTCTATACAGCTGGATTTCAGAGGAGGCACCAGATTGAGACAGCCCAATAAAGAATGTTTATCCCCTTCAGCAATACTGTGGCCAATGCCAGAAATGGGTGAAAGGAGCTTCCCCAAGACTTCTTTCTCTTTCATGGGCATGTCTCCTTTGTTATAGATTTGATTTTGTTCACTTAAACTTGCTTTGTCAGGAGGAAGAAACCCACTCTGCAAACATGACAGGTACCTTGAATACAAGTTTGCGTGAGCTTCCTGGGACATGCTGCTGATAGAGACAGGTACTTCGGGATCATTAGGAGATTTGTTCTTTACAGATAACTTATTCAGGTGAACTTTCATGTGGTTTTTAAGAAACCAAGGCTCTTTGAATCGCCTTCCACAGATCTGACAGCAGTGTTCAAAGGAATCCTTGTGCTTTCTCATGTGGCCTTTTAGGAACCAAGCTTGGCTAAACACTTGGCCACACACCTCGCAGCGAAATTCATTGGTGGATTGCTCCCCGTTCCCGTTGGAGCCCTGGCCCTGTGCTGACTCTGCAGTTATGTGAGCCTTCTCCACGTGGCTGATCAGCTCCTCCTCCTGCGAGGCGGCAAAGTCACACAGGGTGCACTTGTAAGGCTTGTGCAGGATCCTTATGTGCCTGTCCAGCTCTTCTCTCTTCTTAAACTTGCCTTTGCAAAATGTGCATCTGAACCCAGCTGTCTGAGCGACAACTTCTTCCTGGACGCTGACTGGCTTTGGAGAGGGCACAGGGTTTGAAATATCAGGTGTGCTGTGATTAGGTGGCACAGACAAGTTACAGTTTGCGAGTGGCATTGGCTGGGTGTGCTGCTGCGCCTTCACATCAGGCCGTGGCTGCAAGAGGCTGCTCTTCATCTGTTTGTCCCGAAGAATTGCTCTCTCCTCCAGCTCGTGTAAAAGTCTGTTTTCTTCTCGAACTCTTCCACGACCTTTGCCGAGGTTTCCAAGCTTATGAGTACGCAGGTGTATCTTCAGGTTGCCTTTTTGAGCTGCTCTGTGGTCACAGTAGGGACACTTAAATGGTTTCTCTCCAGTATGAGTTCGCATGTGCAGCGACAGGATGCTGTTAAACCGAAAGCGTTTCCCACAGAGGGGACACGGGTACTTTCTGTTTTTCCTGGCATCATCCTCTATGTCGCTCATCTGAGACATAATCCCCAGGTTCTGACCGTTTAAGAACTGCTGCAGATCCACACGCCCATTCAGACTGGTATCCACCTCTCTATTGAGCTGGTTTGCCAACAGGGCCATCTGACTGCTGATGGGTTGGTTTGCTATGGACATGTGGCTTTTGTCTTCTAGCGGCACGGATGCCTTCTCCTCCGGATTCTGCCTGTTCTGGAGCTCCGGGAAGGCATGGCTGAGCTGGGAAGTGATCTGGTGCAGCTTCTGACTCATTGAATATTGCCCATTGAGTATGGTGCTGTTGAGATGGGCGTCAGCTTCTGGCACAGCTGAAGAAACACCAAGGCACAAACTAGCTTCTTCCATCTCTGAAAATCAGAAGATATTTTAGATTCAGACTGTGAAAGAGGTACAAGCATTGAATCGCTGACGTACAATTTGCATTTTATGTTTCACCTACTCATAATAACGCAAAGGAATTAGTGTAAAAACAATTAAAAGTGTATTAAATGCCAACTGTGCTACACAATTCTGATCATACATGTACTTTCATCATTCTGCATGTTTACCAAGAACTATTAATTACTATTTTAAAATATGCTACAATTTCAAAACCTAATTATTACAGAAGGGGCAAAGGTTTTTACCACCTCCCTTGTCCTTTTTCTTGTGAAACTGCACCTGTCTGCATTTCTAAATCTATAGAAAAAGAAATCTTCTGCATCTCTCCCATTTTCATTAGAAAAGACAGCAAAAAAAAAAAAAGAAAAAAAGAAAAAAAATAAAATAGAAATCCATTTGTAACTTTCAGTTCCATTAACCATATTCAATATATTACACATCCTACAATGAGAAAGATAGTTTTATGATTTGACAAAAAACCGATGGTATGATATTTACTGGTGTACAATAAAACAAGATAATGTTTTGGGAAAAAATAAAGGACAAGCTTTAGAACAATAAAAGGGATTTTGCTTTAGTCAACAAAAAGTGCAGTAATATCTCATTAAGCTGATTAGTATGCTGCTTAGAAACAGTACTAGGTGCTGTAACACATGATTATAATCATAAAAATCCTTCAGTGTTTGCAAGTAAGCATTAACGAGGTATATTAAATTTTAAGGAGACTGCGACTAGCAGCTTTGTAAACCTCTGAGATTAAGATTTAACCCTTCTGTTACAAAACATTGTTATTTCATCGTTTTGAAACTGAGCCCATCAAAAGGCATATAAATTATCTTCTGCCAAGTCTTTTAATTCGTTGTTGAGAACCTTCAGATTTCTGTTCTGAGGAAAACTTGCCAGATTATAGAAGGAATATCTCTGTCCTTCAGTGGGTAAGACATGTGATTTAAGACACTTTGATTTGTTTTAAAGAGCTCTCTTATGGAACTAGATAAAACCAATTAAAATCTGGGGAAGGTGTTGTGGAAAGCCTCAACAAGTTTACGAATTTTAATAACTTTCGTCATACACAGTAACAACTGCAAATGGTACCTACACTATGTATATTGCAGAAAATTAGAATTCAAAACTGTTTGTTAAACACAAGTGCTCTGTTCTGGTCTGCATAATTGTCCACAATAATCTATCCTTGCCACTTCTCTACTCCATACAGATATAATGTATCTATAAAATTCTGTTTAAATTATAAAGTTTCACATAACTGACTCTTAAACTATATGATGCTATAAGGTTATATTAGAACATAATTAAGATTTTTGTTGTTCAGTGGAGTGATTTGACACTTAATTCACTCACAAAACTACTGAATTCTACATGTCATTAAAAAATTAATTTGGTCAACCTTCTGTTTGGCTTTAGCCAAAAGCATTTATTCACTACTCCTTCTACAAAGGCTACAGGCACACTCCAGGTGGACACCATTCCTCACACAGATTCATAGTGGCCACTTGATAGACAATTCAAGGTCCAAATCTGGCACATACTTAAAATGCATGTAATTGTGCTCGTGGGAGTAGTCCACAAGACTTCAAAGAGTGATTCTTGAAATCAAAGTTCCATTCATGATTAAGTATTTACAAGATCAGGGGTCTAAAAAAAAAAAAAAAAAAAAAAAGCATGGGAAGTCCTTGAGAGGAGACCTATTTGGTCCTGACAGTATGACTGAAACTGTGACACAATGCAGATCTTGTAAGTAGAGGGAAGTGTATATTCATGTGTATTAAAGATTAATATGAGCTGCACAATTTTGCTCAGATGTAAAGCAGATCTTTTTCCAAATTTAACAGATTCAGGTGTCCTGTTGGGGACCCATCACTTACATACTGTCAGTGTTATTATTTATAAAAATACAAAAAGAGATCAAATACAGAAAAGGACCACACTTAAGTTTAGCTTGCAGTGCCTGATTTCCAAAGGTAGGGAAGCATAATCAAGCCAGGTGTTCACCCAAGGCCATGTAGCAAACAAAGAAAATTCTTAGTTGCTATGCAAGTTTTCTGTGCGGCAGATCACAATCATTCAAAATGTGAGTACACACAAACACTTTTTTTTTTTCATTTTTAAAAGTTTGCTTAACTTTCAGAACAAAACAAATTCCATGTTCAAAAGGATTAACTAAACAACTTAAGAGTTGTCGTGCTTAGGTCTGTCATGGCCTGAAGTTGACTGAGATTTTGAGTATCTGCCTACGCACTTCTTAAAAAAAAAAAAAAAACAAACAAAAAAAACCCAAATAACCTCCCAAAAAGCAACACAAGAAAAACCCCCAAATGAGAATCTACTTTCTGTCTGGATTCTACATACCACGGGTGTTATTTCTCCCCACCACGCTTAAACAAGGCATGTTGGCAAACAAGAACACAAAAATTCAAGAAATGCATAGCATGTGCAGACACACATACATTGAAGAGGGTCTAGAAAAGTCTTTGTGAATTGTCATTATTCTGTAACAGCTTGAAAAATGCAATCTGAATTTCATTTTTTCAGTTGATCTCAGTAGGAACTGGTGCCTTTACATGCTCAGAAGGGTTTGGGTAGTTAATTCTAGCATTTTATGCTCTATCGAAGTTTGGAAATGCTGACAGATCCCAGTGGAATTTATTAATTCTGATGTTTAACCCTAAGCATCAGTTCAAATGTATGGTTATTTGGATTGGGGTGGGGAGTTATGGTTGAGATTTTAGTTATTCAGTGCCTCTTTTTCAAAGATAACTTTAATAAAGTAACAGCAGCAGTTGTAGCTGGAACATGATAATTTCTCCCAATTTTTCCTGTTTTCTATTTTCTGTCTTTCAAAAACATTGAGACACATATAATGTAGAATATAGACAGAATAAGTAAAAAAAACCAAAAAAACTAAAGGAATACCAAATCCATAATTTTTCATTTAAAGACTAATAATTTTGATCAAGTCCGGAGAGCTTGAACCCCACACATTGATTTTTTGGCATGGGAAATTTTATATATTTTTTATTAAATATGCAGAAAGGTCAGCAAAGCCTCTGCTTAGTGAGCAATAACCAGCTCTGAATGCCACCTACTCCCATCAGCTGTGCAGTTTCTGGGATCCAGTTACCACAATCTCAAATCACTACAGTCCTTCCATTAAACTGCATTCCCACCCTCACCTGCCCCAGCTCCCTGCAATGCCGTTCTTGCCTCTGGCTCTGAATTTTCTCCTCTTTTCCTCACTCCAACCCAGTTTCATTGTAAAGTATAACCATGGCATTTAGAGTGAAATTTCTCCTCCTGCAATGCCAAGTTACTGCATTTCTGAACGCAGGGAACCTGCTGCTGTTCAGCTCTCATGTAAATCACTCTTGGTACTCTTCAGACCTTTCACGGCCAAACCTACCAAAATCTCATCTTGTATCCACATGAAAGACAGAAACAAAACTTGTTTTCATCCATTATTCTACTATGAATTAGATAACTCAATCTAATTTGCCTAATTTCTCTTAAAAAGAATTAGCAATTTCATTCTCCCCCTCTTTATCCATCATCCCTGTCTAGATATATGACCAGGTGGGGTGAGAAGCTTTCATTCCCCAGCGAGCCTCCTGCAGTCCGTGGTACCCACCTTGGTGTCAAGGTGGTCATCGCACAGCCCCTCCCCATGGGCTAGGACTGCTCCCAGCTGCTCATCACAACACCCAGGAGGTGCAAGGGTGCTTCTGCATCACAGACATGCCCACAGCCTGCAGTCCTTCTGCCTCCCCATCGACTTCCCTACGGACACAACCATCCTCTCCTCAGACTGGCCTGAACTGCCATTTTACTGTATCCATTCTGCCTCAACAACCAAATGCTAAAAATATTTAAAAAAAAAAAAAAAACAAAACACCCACAACCAACACCAAACAAAAAAAAAAAAGCCCCACTTGAATGGACTTCACTGAAATTTAGCTTTCAACAGATAATCCGTTTGTAATTTTGACAAAATAAACACTTTTGCACAACATCTTACTTCATTATGACTTGCCTTTCTTGTTTACCCCAAAATAAAAAATCTGGAAATGTCCATTTATAAGTGTTGCTGTGATACTCTATGGCAAGAAAAATATCTAGCTTTCAATTTTTAAATATATAGTCTATTACATTACTTTTCATTATTCTGATCTTTCCTATAAGGAAAGCACAGAATGTTTTGCCATCACTCGCACTGGGAACAGAAGCACAATGTTCTCAGTAGTTAACAAATGTTTACAAAATGAACCGCAAATCAAATTTGAGATCGTTAAGAAATTCAAAATATGTTTTTTGAAGTTTATGTAGTAAATTTCTGACCTTTAATTATCTCAAATGTTTTCTAAAGACAGTGTCCCTCAAGACATGGCACCGTAAGGAGCGTGTTGGTCTCAGGACTTATTGCAGGCTGCCCTTCCTAACCTAAACAAACCCTCAGCTCTCACCCAAGTGCGTTTCTCTAGCCAAAAAGTCCCAACCTCACCCTGTTACACACACAGGCTGCAACCCAGCTGGTTCACACTGCTCAGGGCAGGGCAGGAGCACCCCCAGGGACCACCACACCCACCACCACCATGCTGGAGTGTGTGGTTTCCTGTGCCTGTGATGAGGGCACTCAGCTTATGAAATTCACAACAGGATATATATATTATAAAAATACTCTCTCATCTCCTACATGAAGGTACAGTGAGACATTCAAGTCCTTTTGATGATACTAATATTATTTTGATTTCACTCACATTTTTGCCCTCAAGACTATTTCCTGTGACATCAATAACGAAAGTTCTGACTTTAGCCTTTTCAATTGAACACACAGATTTTATTTAACTATTTGAAATGGATTACTGGAATTTAAAACCAATTATGACACCAGAAATGCTTGTCATCACAACTACATTAATGTAATATGAGAAGCTCAGCTTCCTCTTGCTGGAAACAGAGGGGAAAAAAAATATGGCAAATAGAATGAAAGAGTTTAAAGATAAATCTATGCCTACACACATATGTAAACATATGCAGACACACATATATCTGTATACAGACACATATGTGCAGACACACACCTGTTATCTTTGGAAACAGACGGACCAAATTCAGCTCTTATTTACACCTGTTCATTCCTGCTGGACACACACACACACTAAAGCTTTTCCCTCTTCACTGCTGTAGAGAAAACAGTCATTTTAAAACCACTGTTGTGCTGTTATTATAGCTTAGATTAGGTTAGTTAAAAGATTTACAGTTCAGTAAGCAAAGTAATGCTTTACAAGCTCACGTGTTTAAACGACACGCTCGCTCTGGCCCTGATCCTCTAAGCAGTTAGAGCTACACACACTGTTACTTATGCTTTCAGAATATAGACCTGGTATTTATCTTTCCAGCTAGAAAAATTCACATATATCTACATTATCTTGTGGTCCATTGACAAATTCTAAATACTCCAATACAGACTGCTTCAGTTCTTAGCAACTCATAAACAGGTATTACTGAGAACCTTCAGAATATATATTGAATTTTTATTAAATATTGTTCTTATTGTTGTAGCTGAAACAGTTGAACTAAGGCTGTTATAAGCATAATACACTCCTGTTAAGAAATACAGAACACCAGACTACTGAACCCTTTCAGGGTCATTAAACAGCTGTAAACATTATTACAAAAATAAACCAGAGATTTCATGCTTACATTTTAGCCCAGAGCTTGGTGTGCTGAGCAAGTACATTTTTTTCATCTCTTACAATCAACGCTGGTGACATTTGGGCATCCAAACAAATTACATCACAAATATTACTGAGGTGGGTAGGATACTGAGCGGTATATTTGCCAGATGATTAATATATAAACAGTAGGGCAGGATAGATGACCTATTCTTCTTTGACTGATTTGTAGGCAATACTAAGAGACATAGATGTAAATAGTTATATTTTAACAAAAACATGTGTGCATGGAAGGGGAGGCAAGAGATCAGCTGTATTTAATGCCACCAGGACAGCATTATCCAATCTGATAAAATGAAATAAACATTAGGCCAGACTCTATTCTCATTTTACTTATGTAAAGAAGGGTATTTGCATTGAGTTCATAGGAGTTTTTTGGTTTGGTTTGTTGGTTTTGTTTTTTTGGGTTTTTTTGCTTATGTAGGTGTCCTGTTCCTTGGGGCATAATATAATTATAATAGGGAAATGTATGGTTTCTGGAGTATAACAATGTCTTTAAAAAACAATAAAACCCAAAAACCAAAAACAACAACTGAATAAAACCCATCAAAAACGTTAGCCTACAGGTAATGTGTCCTATCTATTTTTTTTTAATTTTAGTATTACTAAGGCCAGCTTGGTAATTTGTTTTTACTATTAGTCACTTCAGCACATTTAAGTTTTGTAGTTACCACAGAGTATATGTACCTTCTAAAAACTAAAAGCTGTGCTGAAGCACGAATCAAGCACGGTGTGTACGAAGCCCCGGGTGATGTTGCACTGGGCAGCTCCTCCAGTCCCTGCTGGATCCCTGGGGTCGGGGCTGGAGCCTCCCAGGAACACCCATCTTCCAGCACCCAGCCGTGTGGGACCACGCAAGGGGGAGCCGGGAAGGCATTTGACAAAACTATAGCTGCTTTGTAGTGCTGATATTTAAACAAGCTGCTTATTGATTCCAAAACAAAGTACTCCTTTACTAACAACAGAGCCAACTCATTCCACAACAGTTTTTATGTCTTAAAGAAGGGTTAGCAGAGGGATTTTGACGTTTCAAAAGTCATTAGCAGACAGAAAATTGTTTGCTAAGGCTCTACTGCTTTCACTCCGGGCTAGGAAGACAGTTGCTTTCTAAAATACCTGTTACATCTGCAGGGTACTTTCTAGTCAGCCCAGCGTTTGGGGCTGATAACTGATCAGTAGAAGATAAATCCCCAAAACAGACTTTGGTTGGTAGCACCCATGGAGTGGAGGACTGTGAACTGCTTGTGATCACAGTCTAGGAAGATGAGCGGAGAGGAGAGGAGAGGAGAGGTCATTTATAAATCTCACTCACAGATTAGAATAGAAAGATTAGAAGAATGCAGACAAGCTGTTTGATTTATTGCTACTTTGCATGTGACTTAGCAAAATCTGTTTTCCTTCTTATTTATTCTATTTCTCTTGCATATACTTAAGAAGTCAGATCCAAAGAAGAGAAAGACAAATAATTGGTACTGAAAGTTCAGTAGATTAAAAAAAAAACCTGATTTTTTTTTCCCAGGCACTGGTTGCATCTGGGATCATTATTTTTTAGCTTAAGCATTGATTCTCATTCTATTTTATTTTTTTTCTTAGTGATCTGATAATAAAAGCAAAGATAAGAGCGATACCAAAATTCAAATTGGAGTCTTATTTGTGGAATGCTTCATTAAACTAAAGCTGCTGTTACTTTAGAAACAGCATTTTTAAAAGTAAATTTGTTATTTTCATGTAATTTGGGATGTATACAACTGATTAAACCCTCTCCAATTTGATCAATCTCCTGTAGCTCCTATCTGATCATTCACTTTAATTAATCTAACTGGCATCATATCAGATTGAAGAAACCTTAAAATTAAGCTTTTAACGATCCACTTTACCATCACACAGTACAAATAAAATAATAAAATGCCTGGAAGACTTTGCAAAGCATATTTATAATTTCATTTTTTGTCATTTTTACAGCATGAAATGGGGTCTGAATCTCCTATTCTTATCTGAGGACACCGCACTGCACTGGAAGTCTGTAATACTCTAACCCGTTATATAATATTAAAAGAAACATAATGTTGACCCTATTAATCCTGCATTCCTCACACAAGCAAGTTCCAAATACAAGGCAGAGCATTTGAGCTGGGTGAGGACAGGAGGATCAGGCCCTCCGAACCAATTACAAAGAGATCAAGCAAGAAGAGTTAAGACCACAGAACTCAAAGCATAGTTTGAAACAATTTAAATCCAAAACTGCAATGCTGGGTTGATGATTTTATTTTCATTTCACAAAGGCTTAGACTTAGATTTTGTGCACAACTAAATATAATGTCAAATGCACATATGTCCCAAAGATCAAAGTATGATTGACTGAAATATTCAAATGTGATAGCCCAGGGAGATTTTGTTCACAAGGGCACCTGTCAGAAGCATAAGCTTGGATACAAATCATCAAATAAGTATGTAAAATCATTACTAAAATCCAGGCATGCAATCAGATAGTCAGTTGTCTGAAACTGTTGGACTGTAGCCAGCACAGTGGCTCAACAGCCTAATGCTTTGGTCTTTGCAGATCCTCAGGGCCCTAGTTCAGTTCCTCCTGCTACTGGTCAGGTCAACTGTCTGTACCTAGTGTTGACTTTCCTGGCACTTAATGCTAGGAGCAAAGAAAAAAACCCCGAGTCCATAAGTTCCCTTTGACCTGAGCCACAGAAACATCTGCTGGTTGAGTCATGAACTGCTTGTTGGCCAAGTTTAACAGTAACCGATCCTGTTGCGGATCAGCTCTCTCAGCAGTAGGTGTCACTGCAATAAATAGATGGATTTCAAGGGACAAAGACACACACCAGTGAAAATGCATAAACAGAACATCTCTGAATAAAGGGAGTTTCAAAAAGAAGTATATGGTCCAATCAGACCTTTCCTTAAACTTTAGGAGAAATTAAATTGCACGAGTGGGATTGCCAACAACAACAACAGTGTAATTCTGCCCTTTAGTCCTGTATCAGAGAGATCCTTTAATTCACATTAACCACCTCCCTGCAATCCCAGGTCTAATAGGTAAAGACTGTTACAGTTAAACCTTGGGGAAAAAAAAAAAAAAAAAAAAGCTCTCTAACAAATAATTTTCTCCAGAGGGAAAAAAGACCTAGTTATATGGAAAGGCACTGCACATTTCACTGTAGTTGTAGGACTTAAGACCACAAGGTTAGTTTATTTTTTGTTAAATCAGAGAGTCCATGCCCAACCTTATCTGCATACAGAACAAGGAACAAGAGAATACTTATAACAGCTTGAGGGGCGGGGTGCGGGGAAAGATGTCTCAAGTATACATTTAATTAATAGAATGCATATTTTGAAAAAGCAGTAACCAATTTATATTTGAAACAGAAATATTTGGTGTGCCAAATAATATCACAGAGATGTCAGCCAAGTCTACACCGTATTTGGTTTCATTATCACAAAATGGTTTGTAGGATAATTAAGGCTGCTCTAAATTGCATACTATTGAGTTAGACTGTAGACAAAACAATGCATCACCAAGCATATGGGCTACCTGTGATGACATCAACACAGAAACTACGTGCCTAAGGAAATGTTTTAAGAAAAAAGAAAGATTAGTACATTAAACCTTGTATAACCTGTTGCACATGAAAGAGAACATATGTGACAGTACACACTCTCAAATACATATATAATACAACTGTATATATTTTACTTGCGATGATGTTGAAATGGGAAGAAAGGAGAGGAAAGAATACAGAGATAACTAAAAGATAAATTATTCCATTCTTCAAGGTCACTATATTTAAGAGAAACCAACATCAAAAAAAGATGTCACCCCCATAAAAGCGTAAAGGGCCACACTACAAATACGGAAAGATTTAGTTCCTCCTTCCCCCCCAGCATTCAACATCCCCAGCAGTTACTTCCACCAGCTCGTATATGGTATTCTCTAAATGACCCCAGCATTGTGGATTCTCAAAGCGTACTGTGATCAGTGCAATCAGAGAAGAGGCTGAGACATTTTCTGAATATTTCTCCGGTGGACAAAGAAATAACCAACATCTTAATATAACATAAATGGAAACAGGTAGAAACTCAGAAGTAACTTGCCCAATTTCAGTGCTCCCAAAGGCCAGAAAGGGACCAAGTTTTTCAGAATTTCAGCACTGTAGAAATGAGTATCCCTAACGGATCATTTCCACATCTCATCTAGGAAAAAAGCTTGCCATGTATCTTGACTTAAATAGATGGCTCATCCTCTGTAAAGAAGCCAGGGACAGGATCCAGAACTCTTGACTCCCATTGCTTAGTCCAGTATGCCAGATAGCTTTCTTTTATCAAACATAATTGACTGCTGAAAAGACTGAGCTTTTTAACTCATGACAAACCTGTCAGCATAAAACTTTTTGGTTAAAATATTACAGGTACTTATTTCAGTTTTTAATAACTGGCATTCTTGGATCTTAAACCCTTCTACCTTCAATTTCTGCCTTCTCTCTTTCCTCAATTCAACTGATTTATTTTTCCTCTCCCTATAACACATGGACTTGGTGACAAAAAAGAAAATACATAATGATTATAATGATTCTTAGATACAAGTGGCTTCAAGGAGTTATTTTTAATACTAATTTCCAGGGAAAAGGATAATGTTGAGAAAGCCTCAGTTTCAGTTGTAAGAGATAGAGCAAAAGATGCAGTTGAAATAGATAGAGATCCTGGGAGGCAGCTGGATCCAGGAAAAACAGAGTAAACATTGCTCAGAACGCTCCTTGGGCTTGTGGTCTCCCAAGAAGTAGAAACTTCTTGCAGAATTAATTGGAAAAAAAACCAGATGAGGAAATATAACACAAAATTAGACTAAGGATAGATGTACTTCATTATCACTCAAGAAAAACGAAACACTAGAAAACACAAATCTCTTTTATCCTTTGGTGTTCTGGTCTGCACGTACTCTTACTGATATATTACAGCTGCTGTCATTTCACTTTATTAATTGATCACTGTCAAGAACACAAGAGCAGAGCTGGTAACTCTAAGACCACCTCGTACCTCCTAAACTGCTTTCCCACTGAGACAAGCGGCTCAAATTTACAAGGGTGTGGTTGCCAGTCACTGCACAACTCAGTCACCCCCAGTCTGATTCTTCAACTGCTACAATGTGACTGACCCCAAGGTCAGAAAATCTTCAGAAAACACACAGGTTTTCAGATTTCATTTTAGAGTAGAAAAAAAAATAAATCTATGTGCAGTGCTGCTAATCACTCTGTTCTTTTGGATGGAGTAAAACAACCCCAAACAGGAATGTCTATACTAAATGATTTGGGGTATTTCCCTGTATTTTCCCACTTGCTTTTAAAATTCTCTCTACCTGTTGGAATGAGATTGTTCTGCCTCACAATAACCATGCCTTTTCCTCTGAACAACGGTGCAAAACAGTTGTAAAAGTTTGCAGTTATGCCAAGGAAATAAAAATGATGTTAACGCAAGCGACCAGAAAAAAGAGCCCCACCTTTGCTGTGCTCTCGGATGCAGAGAGGTACAGCCTGTGAAGGGAACAGAGAATCTCCTCTTCCCTTGGCACTGCAGGATCAGGTACAGGAAAGAGAATGGCTACATAAGGCACATATCAAAGGAAGCAGAGGTGTGCGCACTGATTATGGTAAAACAGGACATACATTTAAGTGCAACAGCATCAAGACCTTCAAAATCCCAACAGGAAGAGCGTCAACTACTGTTTGGGCACCCCTGTTTTATCTGGGCACAATAGCTTTGATCGTTAATAAAAAAGGGCACTGAAATCTTGGCAGACACATAGCAGATAGATGAACGGGGGAAGGAGGAATGCCATAAAAATACAATAACATATTTCAAAGCTATCTGCAGGATAAAAATCCTTTAAATAATTTTGATGTTAATTGCAACATTCCAGGCCCCTGGCTGAATAAGACAACCCATCGTGGTGATAGGAGAGTGGCAACAAAGCTGACAAAGAAAGTCTGATAAATGCAATCACAGGATGACAGACCCTGGCAAGTTCAATTACTGTTGCAAAGTCAGGTGGGAGATGGACTCTGCTAACTGTAATACATCCTTAGCGGCCAGCTCTAGCCACATACGGCTCTGACCAAACTCCTTCGAGTGACTGACAGGATCCCGAGAAGCTTCAGTCCTGTGGCAGGCTGGGAGCAGCTCCAGTTGTTAGAAGGAGCAGGGACTAACAAGGAGTGCTTTACTGCAAAAGTTTTTTATGCAACATGCAAATAAACATAAGGAACTCTCAGTGAAACTGTTTCAAGCTTCTAGAGTGGTCTGTGCAAATGAGCAGCTTGTACTCACTTTCTCCAGCTCATCTGAAACTTCAGTCAAGGCTAACTTACACTGGCTGCAACCCTGTGTGAATCCAGGCAATTCCAACAAAGCAAAAATCCAGGGAAAAGGAGGGGGAAAGACTTGGTGCTTCAGTTTCAAGGATCTGGCCATGGGAAGCAGTGAGTGGGCTCCCATACTTGTAATAGGACATCAGAGGGCTCCTCATCATACAGGATCGATCGCCAAATGTCCCAAAGCTGAGGGCACCGAGTTCCCACACCAAACCCCTGCTCAGGGAATTATACTGTTTCACTGCCCAAGCAGAAACTCTCTCGTGTTTCTGATTTCCAGCATCCTGTGCCTACTTCTATGAATATAGAGATTGTTATATCTCTTTTTCTAATTAAAAGGATTTTCATCTCCTTAGTTTTCTGCTTTAGAATAGACCAACTATTCCTATGTGATGTGAGTAAGCAAGAAGTACATGTATACAGCAAATTGTGGCTTCTCATACTTCAGTGCAAAATTATCTAAGGATTTAAGTCATGTTTAATCAAAGTATCAGGCTTCCTTGCAGTTTCCTTTTTTTTTTCCCTTTTTTTCAAGTCACAAAAAGAGAAGTCTTTCCTCTATTTTTTTGGTTGTTGACTTTTATTTTGCTAGTGACTTTTTCAGAAAAAAACCCACAGTCACTGTGTTATTAAACAACTTCTTTGTTCTCTTTCTGGATTTTCTAAAAATATTGTAAAACTACAATGATATAAAAATTATACTGTAAAAAACGTAAGTACTGTGAACGAGCAGAGTTATTCATTTATATCCCTAGCTTATGAAATGCCCGTATCATGTATCCTTTATCCAACAGCAGACTCTTTTAGCTTCAATCACAAGAGCTAACAATATGTTATTGATATGATTTCAGGAAACTGTCAGCAGGCAGCTTCACTTTCAGCTCCTCAGCTCTGGTGAGCATACGCACAAAACGTACCTGTGCCTCTCCTGCATGAAAGCTGGCAGCACCGTGCACATTCCTGTCAGCTGTCACAGCAGAATAAAGAGAAATGTAAACAGGTCTTCCTCTCTAAATGCAGCCTCATACTCCTTACACAGCGAAAACCCGCTAGTGGTTCCACTGGGAGTTTTAAGCAGCACCAGAAACCCGTGTCAGAGCACTGAGGTGCAGCTCATCACTCCCTGCAAAAAGCTGGAGGAAGGAGCAGCTGGGCAGGTAACTCAAGGCACTGCTCTGGGCCCTCATCCTTCTTGCCCCATGCCCACCTTCTCCCAGCAGCCAGACCTCCTTCCTCAGCTGGCCTTTCACGCTGCTGCAAACAAGTTTCCACCTTCCCCCTGTGCCCTCCAATTCTATTCAACACAAAATCAACGGGAAGACGAGTGAAGAGGGGGGTAACTGGGTTTCTGCCCTGCTGGGAAGCAGAGTGGGTTAAATGATGCCTGAAGCTTGGTATGCCCCAAGCCATGTTTCCAGAAGCAGTTGGAGCCTGACTCCTATAACTGGGCTGAAATTCAGGACTTCCAGTGTGCTTGTGCACCTCAACCTTTGGGCTGCCTTGGGAGAAGGGGTGCAATCTAAATGAGAGGTGAGGCTCTTCTGTAAAGACACAAACTTCTTTTCCAGCCACTGCTGCTTGAAGGAAAAATAAACTTAGCACAGTATTTTCAAGTTTTATACTTATATTTATGTCTTATTATATTTCCAAGAGCTGAAGAGTAATCACAAATGTCAGAAGCCAGAACAGGTAAGCTAAAAGTGCAGCTCTTCCTACTCTAGGAAACCAGGGGGGTTAAAACTAGTTTTCATATTGGCTTGTGAGCTTTAATAATAAAAGAATAGGTTGTGCTATTAAATGGTGGTCATTTTTTTTAGTCTGACAAAGAGCAATAACAGGCTGCTTGCAGGAGTTAGCACAGTTTTGGTGGGGTTTTTATCCTCCAAATGATCAGAGAAAGTACCGTACTTTCAGGATGTGCCTCACTTGCTCTTAAAAGGGTAAAACAAAATATTCTTCTAGCTATTCTAAGCCTGCCATATAAGTATTATGCTGTTACAGATTTCAAAAGGTTAGCTTCAATGAACCTGACATCAGTATAACCCAAAATAACCCATTCAAGAGAAAAGTAAGAAATAATTGCTGTTTTCTCTTTTTTTTTCCTCAGCTATATTGCTATAATGATTTTGCATAACAGATTGAACAAAGTGCTGTTGTGACAGGTGGTAGAATTCAGCTAGTAAGCACAGAGACAGGGTTCAATTTAGTTTGTGAATCCTTTAATTGTTGTGCAGCTAATTAAAGAAGGTTCTTTACACTCGCAAGTGTTTACCGTTGCTAGTATGCATACATGAAAAATTAAATTGTGCCTTCAAGGGCTGAGAACTATAGAAAAATCATAGCTGATTCTGCAACATGCTTACCAGCTCAAAATAGCTGCTTTTCACAATTGGAATTTGTAAAACTTTTTGCTAAGCAAATATAGAGCTAATTAGAAGTGTTCGTTGGACCAATTAACATTTAAATAAATAAGCCATATTGCACATTTCACAGTCTTTATTTAATGATGCTTCTTAACTCTTTGGAAAGATTCCTTTAAGTACAAATAAGTTGTCATAAAAATGAAAGACAAAAATAACACCATAACAGTATATTCTATGCTTTTTTCTTTTTGCCTTGAAGTCTTTTCTAAAACTCTGTACCTGTTACTGGGGAAGGGGGGGTACACAAATCTGGTTCCTTCTTTCATCTTGTCAAGTTACCTTTCCACCCTTTTGAATGCAAACAGAAAAACATATTTGATTACTATTTAAAGTGTTATGATAGCTCTGTTTGTTTTGCCCCATGGAACAGAATCTGTTTTAGACAAAAATTCTTACTTTTATCTCATAAAATGGCCATTCCAGCCAGAAAAAGAAGGGTGTTCTCAGAAGAAATTGCTCTTAGCGCAAGAAAAACAGCAGTTTGAAAGTTGCAAATACAAACAGCAAAGTGAAAGAAAAGAAATAAATCTGGTTTTCAGGCCTGCTGTGAACATTCCCATAGCAAACCCAGTGCTGTTGTTATACCTAACCCCAGGGCCACAATTGCCTGTCTCTTCGGGGTCAAGTGATATTTTGCTTTCAAAACAACTGTCTTTTAATTTAGCAGTCCCTTTCAATCAGTAAGACCCCTTCAGTCTGCGTTGAACACACATTTTCTCTCTCTCTGTCAACCTCCAAACCTCTACCTAACACAAAGGTTACATTAAAAACAGAGGGAAGGCTTCTTGCTACTCTTTTCCAAGATGCATGGCACTTACCTTGTAATCACACTAAGAGCTAACATGGAAGGACTTGTTGTTGACCCTGGCTTTCAACACAGAAAACCAAATTAACAAGGACCAATTAACATTTAAACAAATAGGGAAGATTAACAAAGAATACTCTGCATACCAAGAGGGTAAAATAAACTAAGAGTACACTATCTCCCTCAATCAGCATGAATGAAATCCTCCGGGAAGGGCTCAAGCCCATCAGTGCATGGAAGCACAGGCTGCTCTTTCCTGTATTGGCAAGGCCTGCTGAGCTCCAAAAGGGATGGGGCCACGTGCGGGATGGCAAACCCTTGGAAAAATGATCAAAGATCCCTCAGTCCTCAATGATAGTCTCATGGAAGGGAAGGTGCTGCCCATCTTTCTGGTGTCCACTCTACCTGTTCCTCCCGAGTGCTGAAGTTTGGGATCGCCTGCCCCGACTGCTTTGCCACAAGGAGCACATGGCTTTGAGCTCAGGGCTGACCAGCCAAGGATGGACACCCTGCACAAGGACTGCAAGCGTAGGATACTTCTGATTACATTTTCAGTCAGAAAGGCATGTTTGGTTTGGGGTATTTTTTAGATGCAGTAAATTCTTGTTAAAGGCAAAGAGAAGAAAAAGTGGCTTGGAATGGACATTTTAAAACATGTATTTGGGAAGTACCTGGAGACTGGAAAATTCGTGTTTTAAAATGTCCATTCCATTACACTCAACCTGAAGGCTCCAACCTAAATTTTTATGCTAATTAGGTAATTGTTCTGAGTACTGAGTCGTAAAATACATGTATGAAGTTCTCAAAACTTTCATGGTTTAGAGTCTCTACTCAACTTTAATTTCATATACTTTAACCTGTCTTTGGGGATAGAAGTAGGGGCACACAGGTACCTGAAGCTGTAACCTGGAGGTAGTTGTAGGGACTCCCTGTGGTATAAAATCAGACGATGCCGCATCAGGCAGGATGAAAATTGATTGAACTCATTACCTTCAATTTCCATGCCTCTCACTCTCCCTTCAGGTAAATCTCCAAAAAGGACTTTAAGTTGGCAAAATTTCTCCACCATTCTTGGATATCATTACCCCAACAGAACAATTAAATCCCCCACTTACTAATCACCTGCAAAGCCTGTCTCCTAAACGGAAAGTCCTCCTACACAAAGGTTATGAATAATTCTCCAAAGGTTACAGTATGATCTCTCATTTTAAGTATTTGGATCTGGAGTACTGGTTCATGCCTCTAACAGACAGCCACCTTTATGAATAGTTAAGAGTTCACAGAGATGATTATCATGTACTATTTAAATATGTATAAAGGACAAAGATAATAACAATACTTTGCACTTTAATAGAAGCTTCTGTCTGAAATTCTCAAAGGAGAGCCAAGTGCTCACAAATGCACACTCTGACCTGCACAGTTGGTCACTGCTATTATTCTCAGGAATCTGGTAGGCTGTTATTGTTAGATTTCTCAAAAATGATAGTGTCTGGCTTGATTTATGGAGCAACTGAAGCTTTACTAAACGGGCAACCCAAAGTGAATCACCGCTCCAGGAGTGTTGACCGGTTTCTTGTGCCGAGGCAGGAAGCAGCGTGGAACATTGCAGGGAGCTCTGCAGATCCCTGGCCCCTGTCTCCTGGTAAAAGAGGAGAATCCTCCTCGTTGCCAGGCTGAACCACCACTGACTGATCGGCACATTGTCCAACTGGGAGAAAAGCATCTCCTGCTGCTGTTCAGGAATAAGCCTTTCTGTAGCCACAAAAATAATTTTAGATTTTTTTTTTCCCAGTACTAAACACAAAGAAGCAAAAGTGGATTCCACTTGAGAGCCGACTTTTTTTGCATGAAGAAAACTCTTCTGCATTTCATTAGAAAAAAATTATTAAAAAAATAAATTTAAAAAATAAAGTCATCCATTTCTAAATCCCCTGCGTTGATGAAGTTCACCTCTCCTGTCTTCCGATCAAGAGGTGGGATGAAACTGGCTCTCTGTACTATCCCATAAAGTATAAAAGGAAGATTTGATCCTGCTCATTTGTACGTTTCACAGAAAATATGAGCAAAGCTAGTAAATTGAAACAGAAGTGTAAAAAACAGGAAGCCCAAATATCATTGCCAATCCCGTGCAACTGTAGAGTTTGAAATGCTGTTAAAAAGTTGGTTGTGTTTGAAATATGGACCTGGACAATTTGAACTTATGCAAATGGCATTTGTGCAGCAGTAGAACCAAAGGTCCTCCTGACCTTAAGGGCATATTTACAGAAGAGTCAACTGATCTTGAATAATTCCACTAATGTATTAGGAAAACATGTTTTACTTCCAACATTACTAATATGTTAATTATACAACTTTGTTTCTTAAACAAGAAAATTTCTTAACCAACTATAAAAAAAGCAAAAGCAAAAAAAAGAGTCAGATATGTTCCAAAGTACTCAAGTTTTCCTGTTTCCTCTTACAATACCAGTTTTGATCCAACATTTTTTAAAAAGCCTTACAAGTGTCAGAGAAGCACAAATTAATTTCAAGTCTCTTGCAAAACTTACGCCAAATATAACAAAGAGAAAGAGAGAAATGGGGAATTGTTTTCAGATACCTGAACTAAGTGGAAATGAGACGGTATCATGAAATCCCTCTGGAACAGACAACTTCTTCTGAAACAAAATGCAAAGATGGAGGGAACGGGACCAACTTTGTCCTCTGGACACTTTGTCCTGTAAGATTGTCTGTATTCACTCCCACTTTCAAGTCTAAAAACCTGCTCAATACAATTTCCCTCAGTACAATTACCAGCATTGTAGTCAGTCTCAACTTTTTGTGGTTTTTTTGCTTGTTTGGTTTTCTTTCTGTTTTGGTTTGGGGTTGTTTTGTTTGTTTGTTTTTAATTTTAGTTCAATTCGTTAAATCAGAACGATAAAGTTACTGAAATAACACCCCAAGTCTCTGGCTGCACTACTGCTATCACATTGGAGCTCTGATCTCATTCGAGCTCCTACAGCTAATAACAAACAGCAAGAGACTGAATTCCCTCAACTCAAATATAACCATCTAAAGTCAAGTTAAATTCAGCATAGCGTTCACAGATTCAGAAGATCAGAAGATTGGTTCACAACAACTTATCACAGAGAAACATGTTAGCACAAGTTAACTGATTCACAGTAATTTTTAGCGTACATGCTCTTGGCAAATGTGATGTAAACTCAGTACAGCCTTCAGTGCAAGACATATTTCACTGGTTTCATTAGGGCTAAACTAATACACTGCTTCTCACGTGCTGGGAGCAGGAACTACTACAGAGACAGATACAACAGCTGACAGTGGCGATCCGGGTGCGGGATCAGTATTTATTGCTAGGTTCTGAGGTCTTTTGCCAGGGTTAAGAAAATCAGGTATTTCAAACTGTAACTTGTTTCACCACATTTTCATTAAAACACCCATGTTAAATTTTTCATGGAAAGCTACAAGACTTTTCCCTAGGGACTATTTGCCATGGAAGTCCCACCAAACGTGCAACACGATATGGGCTGGCAAAACTATATAACAGAAATCACAAAGTGACTAAGCTCCATGACAGCAGAGATATCAAGACTTAAAGTAGCAGTAAACATCAGCACTGCTTGTGAGAGATGTCACTAACCAGAAAGGTCATGGGGTTTATTTTTCTATCATATTTAATATTTCTGTAAGGCAGAGAATTGGTGATCATTGGTACCTCATAAACCACTATTGCAAAAAATAAGTTTCAACAACTCAAGAGAGAATCAAAGTGAATTTTCAAGCAGGAAACACACAAGTTTGTTCAATACTGTTGAAATTTCAAGCAGATGCAGAGTCAATTTGCAGGTATGGACCAACAGATAAGGAAAATGTAACTTGTACACAAATACTGCTAGAATTGGTTGAAGCCATTTCTCTACCAGACTATGATATGGTCTGACACATCATATGACTTTCACTTTTTTAGTTTTATTCTAGGGATTTTTTAGGACACGATCTATCTCACCTATTTGTAGCTGTTCCAGTATCTCATCCACCTAAATTAGACACCCATCTTTAAAGAAAATGAAGTCCTTTCATGATCCCTATGCCTTTTCTGTGAGAAGCAAACATAGATAAGCCAACTTTTAGACCATATTCCCTTACCTGGTGCAGGAAAAATAGCATTCCATAATCCAAATTATACTAAGTATTTCACCAAATGGCAGCTGGCATCTCTACTGCTGCACTGTCTTCAAAATCATATTTTACAGGAATCAAGACTAAATTGTTACTTACAAGGTTCATTTTGTAAAGACATTAATTAATGGACTGCACATGGAAGCGAGTTGGGAAATATTGTGCATTTTGTGCATTATTCTGTTGGCAAGCGCATCATTCTAGTAATTAATGTTGACATCTTTTTAAAATGCATTAAGCAATATAGACAACATATACTCTCCCCAGCTCTTTTTTTTTTTGTTTTTTTTTTTTTTTTTGTGCTGGGCATGGGGTGTGGAATAGAGAGAGAGTTTCCTGTCTCTGAGCACTAATACTGCTGTGGGGTCCTCCATTGCCTGTCTTGGTAAAAGGTACATTTCAGGTACAGTTCTGGACTTTGAAGATGTTTTGGAGAATCTTGCATTCTCACAGACTGCCAGAACTGCAGAGATTCAACAATTCTTAGTGTAGAGATTGAAGAAACATTCTTACTGAACCAGTCCTTTAAGAACACCCATTAAGAGAGTCATTCCCTTCCCCATGGATTTCGCATAGAAAAGCAACTCACCATTGTGTTCAGACAGACATCAGTTCCCTTTCTCTTCCTCCCTCCTTTTCATACCTAACCCGTAGCTGTTCTCTCCTGTTTCCCGAATTAAGTGCATCCCTCTTTCCACAGGAATTGGAAGATGTGAAAAGGGAAGGAGGTAGTATTTTAACTCAGTGAGGTAAACCCATGAACTTTTTTTTCATCACCCTGGCCAGCAGGAACTGAGAAGCTGACAAATACCAGTTATGCCGTTGAAAAAGAAATTCCAAGCGTCTCTTTATCATTCTCAACAAGTCTAAGCACCTTAATTCTAAGGTTCTAGATATGTAGGAAGCTAGTGTCCTTCATGAGTCAAAGCTATGGCATTTTTTAGATGTTTATTGACCTGTTTATTATTATTTGTTTACTGAACTGTTTTCCATGAATCTGTCTAATCCCTTCCTGAGCCTGCTGATACTGTCTGCTCTTCTAATTCCCGTGGCAGCAAGTTCCAGAAGTTCACTACTCACTGTGTCAGGAATTATTTTCTTTTTATCTGTTTTAAACTGATCTCCTGACACTTCTACTGGATGTTCTAGCTATGGTTTTGGGAGAGTCGGGGGAAAAAAGAAAGGATGTGATGGTTCTAGAAAGGATTTTGATAGAATATTGTGCTTGCTCTCCATTTTTTTCCCAGGGAAATGCAATAGTGTCCAATAAAAAGCTACAACACAACTCAGAGTGTAAGATTCCACCACAATAGAACAAGATGGGATGAGCACTCTCACTAATGTAGATTTGCCAACACCATCTACAGAATTCTATAATCTAGTCCTTGATGATGAAAAGACAATCTACCTTACGGTGTCAAAGACCTCTTTGATGAGTTAGTAATCCCACTCTTGTACACAGTCCTTTGGAATGAGACCATCTGAGGATTGATAGGATTGATTGTCACAACCAAAATGGTGCATCTCTCATGACTAATATTCATTCAGATAAAGAAAAAAAACTTCCAAACATTTTTACCATTTCGACTAGGAGGAAGAAAGAGAGGAAACTGTCAGAATGCAGCTTCACTACATTTTTTTTCCAGAAATACCTACCCAAATTTGAGTTCGAAGTCTACATAGATCTTCCATCCACAGCCAATCTAACTGAGAGCCCAGGGAAAATACTTCCCCATCTGGCAGGGGCTGTTGTTCCAAGCTGTGACCAGATGATTCCCTCCACTCTTACCCTCCAAAACCAGAATGATTATAAAAAAATAACCATTCTCTTAGGTTAAAAAAAAAAAAAAAATCTCCCAACCATGGTTGAAGCCAAATGGCCCTTCAGGCTACTGCTGAAGAATCAATTACATTAGCTGTAAGCCTAAGAGAGTCCTGGGGACAATCAGTCAGAGCCATAATAGCTGTGAGGGAATTGTTAAGCAAATTGAGGGATTCTTTAGGTAATTGGGATTGGACAACCAGGTCATACTTAATTTGAAGCATCCATTCCATACAAGTGCTTCGGAGGTATAGTAGGAACTACAGACAGTAAAGTCTAATTGTGCTGCTACTAACCCAGCGCTTTTAAAGAGACACCCCACACGCCCAGCCCCCCATTCCTGTGCAGAAGGTTTAATAGGATTGTGCTCCCTTTCAGCAGAGGAGAATTCAAGCAGCTACTGCAGGGTCAAATCGGGGAGCTGAGAGCTCCACAGCCTTCTGGGAGAACTCGCAATGCTTACCCAGAGCTGGAGCCAGGGACACTAAATGCTCAGGGTTTTCAACCAAAACTGAGAACAAGAGAAATGGTCAATACATGGCTTTCTTTAAGACAATCCAAGGATACTAAGGAGGTACATTTTTCTTTTTTCATTTATGTGCATTTAGCACATAAAATGTATGCCTAGCTACAAATTCTGGTCTTCCAAAGAAACTCTGCAAAAATTCACAGCTCCTGCTTCAAGCTCTTCAAATTTTGCAAGCAAGAAAAGCTCTCAATTTCCTTTGAGCACTGAAGCAACTTTCAGGAAAAAAAAAAAAAAAAAGGTATGTCCAAAGTCCATCTTCATGTCCAGCTTGCTTTTGGAAAAACCTGTTGCAAGCAGCTACTGCTAGCATTTTTTGGCTTCTCCAGAGAGAAGCAAGCCATTTAGGTTAATACAATAGGGATTGCAGTCCCAAGAGAAACTAATTCTTTGTTGGACTGCCCTGAAGTTTCACAAGGTGAACAAAATGAGCCAGCAAACACGATCCTAAGAGTGCCAGCACCAAAGCTGACAAATCTATCTTCTTGTCTCCCTTTCCTCTGATTCTTTTCTGGAACTAATTTGAGGAAAAACCCTATTTCTGGGTCTTCTGGCAAAGAGTACCTCAGATAATTGCCCAGAATGGAAGATTCTGCTAGTGCCACATTTCTTTGGCAAGGCAAGAGAAAAATTGGGAAAAGAGGGATAAAGAACAGAACCTGGATGGCTGAAGGGTGCCAAAGCGAGAGCTTTGTGCCAGTTGCCATTCTGCTTGAAATCTGCACTGAGGAGCCCAGTGGTCTCTGCTCCCAGCAAGCTGGCCATGGCTTAGAAGAGTTGGCCAGAGCAGGCCCTGGCAGCACAGCTGATGACAGAGAAAACTTGGAGTAGCAGATGGGCCAATAGCCCATTGGTAGAGGTCAGGAATATGTGATCATACACACTTCTGCCATTACAGAGCTCTCACCGACTACAAATCCATCCATTTCATGCTCCTGTTTTGGAGGGTGTTTTAACTGCTTATCAAGTCAGTTAGCATTTTTCTAGCCTTGACAGAACAAGAGCCAACAACAGGCACCGGATGCAATTCTACCTCCAAGGTTTAGAGTTGTGACATGATCTGTTCAGCCAGGCTATGGCTTTCTAAAGTTATCCAGCAGAATGCCAGCAGTCACCCAGCAACAGCAGTTTCAAAATAAAGGAACTACGTAAAACAAACAAACAAACAAACAAACAAACAAAAAAGTAAAATCCCTGGTCTGGAACATACTGCCTTAACTGAAGGCAGTCTTTCTACTCCACACACTACACTAACACCAATTTAGGTGAGTGAGCAGGCAAACAGTCTCCCATGAGATGAGTTAAACAGGCTATGGTATACCAGCTCAATTGCCTGGACAACATCAGGAGTCAAAGTCTGGGGAGCACTTGAGGAGCACAGCAAATAACCCATCAACAAAAATAATCATCATCAAAACCAGTCATCCACAAAATTTTTTGCCAATCAGTACTTTGAAAAATGAGCCATCACTTTTTGGGAAGATAATGGATGGGAATTCAATCTATGTCGCTGCTATGGTAAAAAAACTTTGTCCCTTGCTTTAGACTACAGCACACAGAATTTGGACTCAGTGAGTGGCAGTGTAGAAATGGTCATGATTAGATGGCATCTTTCTTCTAACCAGAGTGCTGCAAAGAAATTTCAGGAACAGTGAAGACAGTCAAATGAGGACCCACAAGTAGAACAAAACATTTGTAAGGTGAATGATAACAATCTAACTTCTTTCAAGTTACAGATCAACAAAGGAAGCAACACAATTGTTTTCAAAGATACTTCTGGTAATAGAAACACAATGCACTATTCTCTCTGCCGCTGCATCCCCACAGTCATTAGTCATGATATTAAAAAAACCCAAGTGTATGAGGTAGAGGTGCTCAACAGAGACTACTTGCAAAAAAATAAGGGAAGTCTCCAGACCACAGACTGTGAGGATTATAAACATCATCTATCTCAACACTGCATTTATATGGTCAGTAGTACCAAAAAAGGCTTCAGCCTCTTGCTGGAAAGGGCTGTGATGAAGAGTATCTATGTGCAATGGAACACTTCACATCCTTGCAATCTTTGTACAGGCACACAAATTACAGACAGCATTCTAGGTTCCTTGTTCAGGACAGTAGTACTGTTTGAAGCTCTGACTTAACATGCACCGTGGTTTTTAATCTTGTGTTTTATGAATGCTGCTTTACTTTAGAACAGGATATGTTCAAAAACTGAAGTGCCTTCTGAGAGAAGCTTAACTAAGCCACAAGGTGGGCTCTCTTTGCCCATCAGAAAATCAGAGACGGACCACAAAATATACCAGTTTCAATCACAACTGATGATATCAGAACACAAGTGGAATTAATTGGTCTAGACAGTGGGAGGCCCCAACTGCTTCTATCCTGCTGCATTTCTGATACCAGCACACTACTACTACATTGCCTTGCTGTGCTCAGGGTCAGAGTCGAGCTGCCCTCCATTTGGAGACACACTGGACATGGAGAAGAGGGAGATTTGCTTTGACACCCAGGAATAACTGCATCATTTTGGGAGACTGCATTTCAAGTTTTGCTTCCGATTATAATTATAATTACTTGGTGATGATCACCTCCCCCTTTAGCTTAATTTAAAATGCTTCTGAGTTGGAAAGATGAATGACTGGAATTATCTGGGAAGAGCTGGAGTGATGGGGGAAGGACATAAAAGAACTTTTGCTCTTTCAATTCTTATTGTTGGCAAAAAACTTAAGAAAACATGGCCAATTAATTTTCCTCACAGTGGTAAGCTTTGTAATTGTAACCTGTAACCAGTTATAACCATAATGTTGGCTTGGTTCATACTAATTGCTGACTGTTGCAACCTAAACATGATGCTAAAACTCTTACTATAGGAGGGGAGGGGAAACACGTCAGTGTTTGAGCTGACCATGCGTCACTGCTTTTCCTATACAATGTTCCTACAAGGCAAAACTGCTAAACGATATTGGGACCACCTGTCAGATACATTCAGTCAGGGTTACAACAATGTACCCAGTGGGAAGAAGGAATCCAAAAAGGTAAAGGAAGTAAATTCTGTTTGGAAGACAATAGCAGGAGAGAAGTCAGGAAAACATAAGGCTCTCACATTCCCCTGCTGGCTCTCTCACGTAGATTTTCCTCTTTTCATCTCCACAAGCACAATATGATTACTTTTAAGAACTAGGCATTAGTTAAAACTCAAAAGTAGAAAGAAACTGCACATATTTGTGTGTATGTACACTGCTCACACCATGCACAAAGCCCCTCTAAGGCAGTCTCAGGAATGCTTGGGCTTCCACACTACCTTCCACTACTGAGGCTGAGAACAGCCTGGATAACCCAGAACCACAGAGGTAAAATGTCTTCTGATTCAATGAACGCATTGAAATTCCACAGCCCAAAACACATCGTCATTGCTGGCTCTTCCCCAGGTGATACTGATATTCCATCTCATGATACTTCATTACTCATATATCTCTAATGAAAAGTATGGTGAAATCTCCCCGATAGCATCTGAACCCTAGTTCAGCCACGCTGGACAGAAAGAACATCTGGCTTGATGTCTTCTTTCATCACTTTCATTTATCCCATTTTACCAGCTTTCAAGAAGGTGGCTGTCTTTGCCTTCCTCTGAATGAGAGAGATTATTTGAGAACAGGAAATAAAACCAACCGGCAAGAAAGGAGCAGCTGCTACAACCAAACTGATGATGACAGTGCAACCATCAAAGAGAACGAAGAGATTCCTATTACCTGCTATCTAGCCGGTGCCTCGGGTATTCAGTGTGTTTTAAGTGCATAAGCTTAATTTGTTCTTGCACACACTAGACCACTATTGCAGATGAATCTCCAAGTGCAATCAACTAGTTGATCTACCAAAAACATGCTAGGCCATAAAACCAGTACAGTGAATTTAATCTAAAAAGATATGTTAGATTCGTTTTCCACAGACCCTCAGTCTTAAAAATAGTCTTTATGCATATGAGAAATCCAATGGTGTTTACAAGAATAATGGTTTGCAGCAGTGGGCAATAACGGCTGAGATTCTCTTTGCAAACAGATAAATATTTGCACACTGGTACTGTGTGACCATCTACCCAAATACTATCTGTGTGCAGGAGAAATAAAGCACATTTTGCCAGTTGCTTCATTTCACCAGTGGCTGGAACCGTAATATGTTTCCTTTTCTTCCTTTCTAAGCTCAACTAGTCCATAAGAGCAAAACCCACAGCCTGTGCAGATATTGAGCATACATAAGTGATGCATGGGGACTTAATACTACAAAACACTTATACAGCACTTTATACATTCAGAGCGTTGCACAAACATTAACAAATCAATCCTCACACCAACTTGTAGGATACCTAAATATTATTTTTGAAATCAGGGCTAAATCTGTAGCTCATGTCTATACCCTCTCTTTACTCACACTACCAAATCAAAACTAAACAGCAGCACTACATATCTTATTTACCAGAGTGGCAGCACCCACTGCCTCAAGAAAGGACTCAATTAGAAGAATTATTATAGAGGTTGAAAGTGCAGAATGTACAGACCTGCAAGGATGTATGTGAATAACAGCATCAGTTAGGAGGGTTTTATAATGTTTTTATAGATATATATCTAAATAAATGCTTGTAGTGTTTGAGGATTCAAAGAAAAGTCTGAGATTAACAACCACAAACAATGCAGTTCACAACACAGTGACTGCATGCTCTGGGCACTCTGCTAGTGGTGCTTATGAAGCCTGTTGGCAGTTTAAAGGCTCGAACTGCAATAGTAGTAAGGCTGCGTTACCCTCCTCCAAAAAGCAATGTCAAAATCGGACTAACTTCATAACACACAAACTGGCTGTGTTGGCATACAGCCAGAATGGGGTGATCCTTGTTAACAGGTACCATTTGAGCTGTGGGCTGGGCAGGGAGAGAATCGACTCAAGCCCAGACAAGGGTACAATTCGTACCATGAAGCTATCATGAAGAGAGAACAGGGAGCTGGCTGCTGAGGTTTGAAATCAGGCTGGCTGCTAAGGCTGGGGTTAGCAGCTCACAGGCTCCATGTGGCCCTGAAGAGGGTGGTGTTTACAGAGCAGCTGGCAGGGTTTATCCGCTCAACTTTCTCCGACCCTGAGAACAGCCTGGCAGCCTTCTAGCTCTCCTTGCTCTCAGATGTACCTTTTTCTTCTTTTATGATCAATAGTCCCAGGAGAGACTTCACAGAAAATGTTGGCCTCAAGTACTCAAAATACTCAAGAGTTAAGTCTGGCATTTTTAGAATACCTGCGGGTAGTCTGGCAAATCAAGTATCCCACATTCACCCATCTCTAATGATGATTATTATGCACCAACAGCTGTCTACAGTTCAATGGATGAGGATCTAATTGATCTCATTACCTCCCCCCATATAAAATGAAGAGCATTCCTGCTTCTGGGTTTGGGGATCCTAGGCTGATTGAAGACCTTGGGCTGAAGACCTGGAAACAGAGTATTTGGTAGTGCTGTTCATTTGTTTTCAGCTGGTCAAAATCCACAGAAGCAAACACTTTGTAATATACTGTATAATATATTACAATGTGGCTTTTGTCTTACCAGTTTAATACTGAATAACTCTGATAGCATTCATATGAATATTAATTTTGTAATAAAAAGCAAGACTGGTGTATTAGTTATGCGTTCTTTAATTATTATTATTAATGCTATTATGTCCAATTTCCCCTCACCTCGCTCACCCTCGCAGTCTCTGCTGCGGTGCCCTGTCTCAGGCAGCGAGCTCCTTCTGGAGCCAACAACAATGTTACCCAATTAACCCTCTGGCAGGGTACACTACAGTATATAAACGGTGTTGCTTCCTCTCCTACAAGTCTCTGAACATCATTTCTCCCTCTGATACAGCCAGGGACCCGAACCACTTCCTGCCCGGCTGGCCCTGCAGGGGGTTTGCCATGTGGCAAATATTTATGCCGAAATATTTATGCTCGGGAGCTTGTGTGAGACGGATCTGTATTTCAGGTTTTGAAAGTTACATTTCTGGAAAAAAGAAGAGCCGTTTGCAGAAACAAAAGGCCTGAGTCCACCTCTTTTGGGTGGGTGTAAATCCTCTGTCTTTAATAATGTTATACCTGATTTATAACTGTATGAGAGGAGATTCTGGCCCATAATATAATATAAAATCTCAGCTTTCTGCAGTTTGCTTATTCATAAAGATTACTCCACTGTCACTGTGAAAAAGATGCAATGAAAAATACCTATTACTCTGCAGCTTTGCAACTGCCAACTCTCTCTTGTTTTTAAAAGAATACCACTGTTCATTTGCTACTCTACAGCAGATATATTTTTAACATAAAAACACTATATTTAATTGGTTATGGATCTCAGTTCTTTTAGCACTACTGGAAATCACACAAAAACACATTAGTACAGAGCAATTAGTGCAATGGCAGTAAACAACTAAGGCACTATTAAGCTGTGGGTGATTAAATAGTATTACTTCTTTATTTTTTATGATATTAGACTAAGAGAAGATTTTTAAACATATATTCCCGTTAATATTAATAAATTATATGAAGAGCAGGTGTCTTTAACTTTAAGACTATTTTCATCAGGGCATTTCAGTTTATGAGAAAGATTTTCTTCTAATGGAAGATTTGTCTCTTTATACGGTGTATCATGCTATTTCTTATCTCACTACACTGGGACATTTACACTGTAATATTATTTAATGAGAGTTATGAAATCACACACTGTTCCTTCAGAAAATAATACCCGTATCTCTACCACCAAGGAACAAAGAGCTACCAAACTCCCAAAATAATATGCAATTATTTATATCCGTGCAAAGAACAACCCGGGTACTATTTGACAAATTTACTACAATGGGCTGTAACAAACAGTGTGATAACTTAGCCCGGGTGGCAGTAACCTTCAGGCAACATAAAAGACGAGAATCTGACCCAAGGACAGAACCCTTGTGGTATACCTTTTTAATCTGCCCAGCCCTCACAATCTCTCTGGACTCTGTACTTGTTTATAGATCATCCTCATGGTCTGGCACATCTTTTCCTCGGCATCTGATTAAGTTAACAATGTGCTGCTATTTGCATGCAGATTTGCCAGGCCTTTCTCTACAGCTGCTCCCAAAGACTTGGTCTTTCTCTGTAATGTGATAGCACAGCAGTCAGTAAATGCAATCTTTGTCAAACCCAGGTGTGCTCTTGATTTGGTTCTCATTCGTTCCAAGCAATTTTTCTTTCTGTAGCATTTATAAGGCTCTATTATAGTATAGCCACATCTGGAGCTAAAATTCCTCTATTAATTATATACTTTTACCACTATAAAGACAAATTCAGAGACAGCTACTAACATTTTTGTTGTTGTTCTTGTTTTCTTTTTGACAGCCTGTATTTTATTTCTGTAGAAATTTAATTTTTAAAACAGCATTCCTGATTTTTATTTCCATAAAAACAGTAATGCAAGCATGCAATCTAAATATTTAGTATCTCTAGTCTAAAATCATGCCATCAATAGCAATATAAAGTATTGAGCTTTATTTTTTTTAACCTTTCAATACTTCCCATACACGTACGATATTATAATAATGTGCCCGTCTCATTATAAGAGTTACAATCTACTTCAGAAAGAGAGAGAGTGGTTAAACAAAAACCAAAAAAACTTACTCTGTTCCCTAGTGGACACTGGTTCACATCACAGAATCACCAAACAATTTGTTCCCTCCACAGTCAAAAAGCAGAACCAAATTTGATCAGCATGGTGACTTAAATGCTGTATTTTCTTTGTGCAATGAGGGTAATTTTTCAAGATCAGGTTTGAAGTAGATTAGTGCAGAAATATGAGCTTAGCCTTCACTCTTATCATCTGAGTATGGATAAAGGATGCATTCACCCAAGAGCACTCACTGCAAGTTATTTTCTAAGAAAAATTTTTCCTACCTCTTCTTTTCCTTGTGCTTGAGTACAGAGATGATCACAATGAGGCAACAAATGGAGACCAGCAAACAGGTTTGACAAGGAAACATTCACTGGGCAAATGTACATTTAAGAGGAAATACTAGAAATATGATTTCTTAATCTTAAATCCAATTTATGATCCAAAAGGTAGGCTTCCTTACTAGGTAAATACCTGTGTGTTAGAAGAGGTCAGCACGCTTTTAAATTACAGAAGCACTACAAAGAAATGCCAGCCCCCTGAAATGAGGAATGATTTTCATCTCACCAAATCAAGTGGTCTCCTCTAGCCCTTGGCCAACTAAGTTTAACATGGACATGGAGATCTGAGATCTTGACTTTGGTATTATCTCTTTTAAAAGTGTGTATAAATAGCAAACTTTTTCTTCCTTAATTATCTTTCTCGTAGTTTGCTTTCACTGATTTTTTGTTTATATATATGTATCAAAATTTTAAAAAATGCAAGTGTTCCATGTCTGTGCAGCTGAAATCACTTAAACCCTGATGATTTCTGAACTATTTTTCTTTAATAAAATTACCAATAAAAATATCAAACTCGTTTTACCCATGAAAAAGAAAATATAGCCGTAACGTCCTTCACGGTGGACTTTTTAAACTGTTCTACTGAGGAAAAGGCTTTTATTTATTTATAGCAGATTTTATCTTCCTAAATCACTTATTTCAGATGATTAGTTTGGCCACATGTACTCACACTGTTTTGCCCACACACACAGACACAGGCTCACAACATACACACACACCCCCCACATACACGTGCAAGACGGCAAAATAATCAGCAGACAGACAGAAGCTGTGTAGTCAGATTACATCACAGGTTACAATGGGAATAAATAAAAGAAAATCTCTTTTGCTTCTATAGCGTGGCATTTTAGTGGTGCTGGTTTGACTTTTGGCCCACACACATATGCCAATGGCAAGGCTAACTCTAGGGACTAACAAAAAAGAATGTGTGTTCACAGCTGTACAGTACACCAATACAGATTACATGTTTTCAGTGTTGCGGCCACAACAGAATGCTAATTAACATACTGGAGTGATGAGAACGGCTGTAAGGGCCTTATTGTTCCATTATTTCATGCAGCCCAGCTGCCTTTGTTTATGTCACTTATCCTCTCGTGCCACAGGTTTTTACTCCAAAAATACTATCCCAATACAACGTTAATATTTAAAAAACAAAGAGGTGGCAGATTGTCATTTTTGTGTCAGTCTCAAACTGCAGAACTGTTAAGCTGTTCTGGTTCGGTATTTAGAAATAATTTAACAGCCATATTCAGACACTGCCTGCATTCTAACATAATGGCTGAATACTTGAACCAAGCAAATGCATAACTATCCTGACATCACTTATGAGATTTAGATTGGTCAGTTAATGGAAGTCTTTACCAGAATCAATACCATAACAGCTTCTTGAAATGAACGTGATTTTTTACACAGAGTGCTGTGAACAATAAGTACAGAAATATCCTACCTTTGTATACAGCACAAAGGAACTGGGATTTGAAATTAAGAAGCAATTACAGTTTTTTGCAAAGTAATGTTACAGTTGATTATTAGAAATAAACACATACAAAATAAGCACTTTTTAATAAATAGCTGGAGAATATTAAAATTCCACAATCCTATTATTCCTTTTTTTCCTACTTTTTTAACAGCCATTTTATCTGCTAGCTTGGTTATCATGTTGCTGTTAAGGATTAATATTGATGATTGTTGCCAACAATGGTTAAATATTGCAGAGAAACACTTTTTATGAGAGAGATGTAGCCCTATCTGACTGTAAGCAATATTAGTTATGCCTGCTGCTCTGACTTCTTTGATTGATTAATGAAAAAAGCAAAGTTAAATGCCATTAATATTCTTATTTGTATTACAGTAGTGCCTGAATGTCTTAGCTGATATTGGCCAGGTTCAGACCTGGGACACTGCACTAGAGGAGACAACTTCCCAGCACAAACGAAGAGAACAGTTCCTGTCCACAGAAGCTCATGACTGTCAGCTCTGATCCCAAAAGCATTTATGTTAATCAACAGAGAATCCACCAACTTGGCCCCATTGACTTCTGTGAAACCATGCACCAGGCCAAGTTCACTTATGGGTATAAAGAAACCAGTAAGGTTTGATTTAGTGAGTAGCAACAAGTGTGAAACTAAATGTGAAAAAGTGAAATGAGAGGGGGAAAGAAAAAGTAGCCCAAGTAAACCAGGAGACCAATGGTAAGAAGTTCAATGTACTGCTACCTGGTTACAACTCAGAAGTTTCTTCCCCTCATTTACTTGGTATAAAGAAATAGGAAACATTAACCAAACAATTTATTCCATCAGTTGCCTGTAATTGCTGTCAGAGCCTGAGCTTGGCTAGAACACGAAGTGTTAATGGTGCATTTCTTTCTCAAATTAAAAGGGGGGAAAAAAAGATTTTAGTTCCAGTTTCACAAGTTTAGCTTTACCAATAGAGGGTAAGGAAGCTAAAAACATACCTGTCACCTCAGATTTACCCAGTGAACAGAAAAATCAGAAAGGGTAAGTCTTCCCAAAAATGTCATCTCCCTAATCAAAGACATACTGTTGTTAATCACAACACACACCAATATCCTGAAAACATCCAATTGAGTGAACAAGCCCTAGTTGCTTTTTAATGAGTTTAACTTGGTAATCTTAGATAAACGTGGAACTGCTTGAAGTATCTGTCTTATGTAAGGCAGTAATGAGGGGATTTAATGTTTTCTACAGCCTACACAGCTTACAATGGTGAACACGCCACAGGTGTGGTACAATCTAATATACAGTAGTTTCTCAGCTATGACCATTCCCCTACTGTGGACAGAACATAGATTTTTTAAACTGGATCCAGGAGCTAGCTAAATTACCCAGCTGCTCTGTGTTTAAGCCCCCAGCTAGTTTATGCACCAATAACAATAAACTTTCCGTAACAGCAGCCCAGTCTATTACAATTTCTTACTCAAGCTAAAAGTGGGCCACTATTACTTCAGCTATATTCATGGAAGACACCTTGGGATTTGTCCCTTCCTAAAACTGTAAAAACATTATGAAAAGATACAATTAATGGAGTTCTGTTTTGTTTTCCAATAGGATGATCTGTTATTTTATGATACAGGCACATGGTATCTTAAGCCTATCAGTTGGGAATGTACTGGAAAGTTGGCTTTTTATTCATGCTTATTTACCACAACAAAGCAACACCTAGTCACAGTCACAAAATTAAGTATTGACAATGGCCTCTTAATAAGTTTTGCATGCTACAATCGTAGGTACTAAAAACTTCTCTCCAGATAATTCACTCATGCATTTATTTCTTTTAAGAAAAGCATTTAATTCTGACATCAATTAAATAAAATTGTTTACAGTATGTAATAGGTGCGTTTGTTGGAACTGTTATAGTCTATTCTGAGAATAAAAAGTGTTATACAGAGGTGCAATAGCTTTTACCAGACCAGCCAGTATCACTGTGTGTGGGGGAAACAAAAAACAAAACAACAAACCACAAACACACAGACAAGATTTTGGGACCAGAAAAAGGATTTGTTTCCTCTCAAATGTAGAATTTGTTTCCCCGCAGAGATGTCTGCTGGTTTACTGTAACATCTCTATAAACCTTGTCTTTCTGGAAACACATAATAAAAAATAATTGTAAAATTAACACTTAACAAACATTAAAATAGAAAAAAAAAAACCAACCAAACTAACAAAACACTAGAGCTTACATTTTTACTTCCTTGAATTTAGGAAAAAACCCTGCCACGACTGAACTGTACCCATTGCTTCACAACTTTTGGTGAACTACTTCTTTTAATTTTATTTTATGAAATTCTACTGAAATTAACTTCTTGTGGCTTAGGCTGATACAAATAACAGCAACAAGGCACTAAAACACTAATAAAGTGATTACAAGGTCACATAAATGGATATGCATATAGCTGCTGGGCATAGTGCATAAGTAACTTCAGGTGCAAACCATAAAATACAGTAGTGAATCTGTGAGGCAACCACAAAAAAAAAGCAGTTGTCACTTTTTAAAAATATATATCCTCTCTGTATTTAATCAGGCATTTAACTTAAAAGTGTTGCCATCCTAATTGTAGGTTTAAATCACTTTTAGAGACAAATTTACCAAAGCCTAAGGATTTTTAACACTGACTCCAACGCTGTAAGAAAACCAATGCCAGCCTTTGTAGGAGCTGCAAGACTCTCCTACATTGTTTATCCACATCATATACAGCATCATCACGCTACAAACACAGACATATTCAAAATAACCCTCATAAAAGGCTATTCCTGTTTTCATAGTCACTCCCAGACAATCGTCAGTAAGAAACAGACTTGGCTTGAAAATCCTCACTTGCAGACAAACCAGTCCAGGCACTATATAGCTGTCACAAGGCTGACAGCTTGTTGTATGGAGGAGATCATACCTTGCCCATGGAAAATCCCATGGGAAAGGCTGGAAACAAAAGAAATCTTGATGTGATCCATCCAACTGAGCAGGGCAGCAGTTGCCTTCTGTTGAGAGGACTAACCCAGCAGCCCTATTCAGCCAACCCTAATGAAACCCGCCCCAGCCTGCCTCTCTCCAAAACATCACCTCCGCTCCTTGCCCACGCTCCCCACGTGCCCCTGCTCTGTGTCAGCACATGGCTGTGAGTCTGGTCTGGGACGAGCTGCTGACTTCAGCAGTACCTGTGGTCACGGAGCAGGAAACCAGCTGTGATGTGGCACTGAGGAGCCCCTCTGGAAAGTGCACTCTCCAGCTACAGCCTAACACCAAGGCCCTCTCCTCACCAGCAAAATTCCTAGCTGCTCCACAAGGGAAGCAGACAGCAAGTCAAGGACATCTGTCAGGGGCTTTGTGCCTCCACACAAATGTAATCCAATTACTGCCATGCTTTCATGGATCCTTAAGAGGCTCCAAGAAAAAAAGGTGGCTTAAGACTTGAGCTGCATTCCTTTTTCCTGGTCTTCGTGCACAAGAAGGTGATGATTTGCAGCTTCCCGTAGTTCCCAACCCACCCATCCCTACCTGCCAGCCTCTACTCCTTCCTCTCACAGTGCTCCATCATCAATCAGTTCTTCATATGCTTGCCAGAGATCTGCTTTGTTCTGCATCCAACTCCAACTGGCTGTACATAATAAGAATTTCATTCTCAAGCCCGTGCTTTGCACCTGGGAAATTGAATCCTTCATGCCATTAGCCTTCTATATTGTCCTCAGACTGTATGGAAAAGCTTTCATACAGTAGTCCAGAAAAAGGAAGACTGCAACAGAAGCTGGGCCCTTGATCTGCCAGAAGAAGCTTTCATACATCAGAATTCCCCTTCTCTTGAGAAAAACAAACAAACAAACAAACCAAACCCAACAGAACAACAACCAAAAAAACCATAAAAACCAAACCAACCAACCAATCAAAAAAAGAAAATCAGTTGTGTTTCATTAATTTGTGCAAAGACCAGGATTTCCAGGCTTAAAAATTATGTCATATGGAGAATAAGAAATTCCCTTGGTCTTAGAAAATCCCAAGGCCAAGAGAATCTTGGAGCTGGATTCTGTAGCTGAGGAAGCATTTTTCTAACAGGCTTCACTATCCCCTTGATGACTCTTGTAGGCACATGTTTTCCACACCAAATCACAGGGTATGTGATGGTTTCATCTTTTCTTTGATAAGTTCTGCTGAAGTTATTTAGTTTGGGCTTTTTTTCTTTAAAGTTTTACTTAAATTTGGGGTCTGAGAGAACCTAAAAACTCTGCAGGAGGCCTGTGGTTTTGGCACAAACTCAGAAATACCATATTGCTGAACTGACACGCCTATAGTTCAGCCACTGATGTCCAAAGCCATGTTCCCTCTAGCAAACTGAGGTTTTTCCAGTCTCACAGCATTAAACTCACATTATTCATCAACTAACATAGATCATGTTATGCCTTATTACATTACAGACACTGGATTTTGGTATTTGGTGCCATGATCTCGTTGCTTCAGAAAGAAAACACTGCTGCAGTTGGGGTGGATTTGTGAATTGCCAAGCATAAAACACAGATCAGGCTTTTAAAGCAACCAACTGGCATTACCATAACACTGCCACTTAATGTATATGAAGTTATACTTTTAAACACTCAGACATAGCTGAGTGCTCAAAATCCCTTATTTGAAGAACAACAAAATAATAAGAAATAATAATTATAGCAATAACTGCTTAGTATTTGTATGATAAAAGTGCTGAAAAGACATTAACTAATTAGTGCTCACAACACCCATGTGAGGCAGAAAAGTATCATTATCCACATGCTACAGATGGAAAACTGACAATGTGGAGTTACCTGCCTTTCTAAGACATGCATGAGGGGATAATCACCTAATGCAAATTCATCAAAAACCCTATGGGGAAGGCACCAGTAGAATGGTCACACAGGTTCAGTTTCCTCCCTGTGAGCTCTGATGCAGTGATTGTGCATCCCAGAGAGAGCAGCATGGAGAGGAGTGGGACAGACACACACACCTTGCATCTAATCTAGAAGCTGTGCAGAGAGCAGACAGAGACATCTGCACAGATCATTAAAGGCAGCCTGATTACTTGAGCTTGACACCTCTTTTTCTTTCCTAGAATGTCACTCACAGTGATGGGGTAGTAAAGCCAGGCTGGGAAGCCAAGTGGATTTGCAGGAGCAAGACACCTGGATTGAACCCCACAGAATATACAGCTTTTGCAGTGCCACCTTTGACCACACACTTAAACTTCAAATTAAACACCTGGAGTTCGCTATCCTTTCCATTCATCTCTTTTAAGAGTCAGGTAGGCTGGGTTTCTTGCACATGGTACATTCTGACAATGGCTCACTTACTGGATTTTTTTTTTTTTCTATAAGGCTGTTAGCTCAATTCTGTATAACCAAGAGGTTTGGGTGACTTGCATAAAGCATGGATAAAACCAATGCTACCAATCACAGTAAGAGGCTGATCAAAGCCAACATTCATTAACTTTGAACAGAAAATTGTCTGAATCCATCAGTAACTGCAACGGTGCCTAATTAGAGAAGGCATCGCCTGTTTCAAAAGCCATGCTATCTAGCTGGACCATTGAGCAGTAGAGAAAAGTAAAGAGTAGCAAAATCTCATATGAAGGAATTAAAAAAACACAGTGATTTCACTCTTTATGCATGGCACAAGTTATTATCTCAAACAGTGACATCGATAATAGGGGCCTTTATTTAGATAGTGCTGAGCTTCAGCAATTCCCATTCACTTTAGGTGGAATTGAGGATGCTCAGCAGGACTGAAAAAAACAGTGACCAGATAAACATTGTAGTGTGTGGTCCAGGAAGCTGGAGAGTGCCTGGAGAAAAAGGAAGAACCATAATTAAATACAAACCTAATGGAACACGGACAGCCAGGATCCTGTGTTCTCCCCAGTAGCACTTTTACCAGAGTGAAATGGAGCAACAATAATCTAAGCTTTATTCCATCTAGTCCTCCTTCTTCATAAACAGCCTAAGAAAAATAACAGTAAAGCTATCAGTCCCAGGAAAGAAACTGCATTGAGGGAAACCTAGATCTCAAATTGGAAATTAAGAGAGAGTCAGAACCATTTCTCACATACATTCACTGATGCAAACTTTTTTTGCTGTATGTTGCTCCTGTCCTTTTGCCTTCGGTCTTTGACTACTCCCACAAACCAGCTTCCCTAGCAGGAACATCTATGAAAGAAAAAAAGGAGCTTCAATGACTTCTCAAAGTAACCCTGAGCTGTATATCAGGCTGCAACGCTGAAACACGGTAATTGCTGATGGCTTGGCTGGTGTAAGAGGCTGGCTGTGACTCCCTGTTACAGCCCACCCGTCAGCAAGAAGATCACTTGCTGGAAATGGTAAAGTGGGCTCCTGTGTGGGCCTGGAGCAGGTGGTGCATTATCCCAGCAGGGTCAGGAGACTGCAACGCTTGGGCAGAATTCTCCTCCTCCTCCTGAAGTCACCAGGAGCGCTGACGTTGAACTCAACAGGGCCAGGACCTCTTCCAGTGAGTGCACGATGCAACCCTGGGGAGCAACTCAGAAGCACCCAAAGCTGGGCAGAAGGCATGAACTGACTGTTGAAATTATATTGGTTTTGTTGCTAATAAAGCAAAGCCCCAAGGAGATGCTGAGTTTTTAGTCTATTTAGTATAGGTTTCCTTTTAGAGACTATTAGGACAGGCATCTGCTCCCAGTTACAGCTATCAGCCAGTGAGCAAGCGTCAACAGCAGCACCTGACTTCTGCAACTAATCAGATGGTGAATATTTACAACACACTGTTTACAATGCAAACAATCAGCAGCCCAAGCGCTGCTCCAAGAAGAACACTGCAAATAATTTCGAACAACAAAGCAACATGAGAAAATGCCTATCTGCTCTCAGACAATTTATGAATAAAACAAATTACTCCCAAAACTCACATAATTTCAGATCTTTTAGGATCTTTGCCACCAAAGTCAATGACAGTTTTGCCACCAACTTCTACAGAACAAAGTACCCGATATTTAATAGGAAAATATACTCTCAATTTCTTAAATTAATTAGAGTATCGCAACCCACCCCAGCAGCAGTCTGACACTAGCATCATA
>JAWMRA010000020.1:6013270-6018270 GCA_035584735.1 Pseudotriccus pelzelni
GAACACGACAGAATTTCATTCTGATATGAACTTTGCTCTAAGAGTGACAAAATGACAGACAAAATGATGTATGGGACATTATAAGGTCTGGAGAGAAATCTCTCCTAATTTATGTAAGTGCAAGATAAATACACATAATGCTGGAAAAATAAGCCAGTTGGCCACATTTCTTAGTTTTCTTACCATCTTCACAACTGCAGAATTTACAAAGGAACACTGATATCTAATTTTTTTTCCTGAAGAAATAATCTTTCCCCAAAGAAGGTTTATCATATATCAAGAAATGTTACTCGTTTGATACTGGTCCAATTAGGACTAAAGCAAATACTTGCTGTGTCTGACCTTATAAAGGTGTTGTCTGATGGGACAGGAAAAGATGCCTAATAACCCAACTCATGAGGTGTCCTAATGCAAAGCTAAGATTCTTCCTTGGCTGCTCCTGATGGACTGACAGTCAAATATTTAAGTGGTAGACTGAGATCTGAGAAATCTGATCAACAGTTAAAAATATATGATTTGTCCCTCCAGGTCACACTCCTCTGCTCTGAAAAATCAGTCCCAGTAGAAGAGGGATGCACCAGCTCCATTTTGAGGGAACCTTCTCCAATTAACATCTTCTGAACATGTTCTGGACATGGAAGATATTCGGCCAACAGACTCCTGTGAGAAGTCATTGCACCCCACCTGAGAAACTGTCTACACCAAAGTATGAAAAACCCCCCACTGTTTCTCTTCAGCAAAGAGAAATGGGACCAGGCTTAGAGTTAGCAGTTCATGATAGGTTGCTTAGTTACACGACCCAAACCTGCCAAACCTAATGAAGCAATCTACGAATTTCCAAATCCCACAAGCAGGTGATCTGCTTATGTCCAGCAAGTCTGATGCATTCCAGACATGTTGGATTTACTGTACACACACAGACAGCTCTAACACGTGCAATGAGGCTCACATAACTGGGATGCAAAGCATTTGCTGCATACTTACATAGCAATCACACATGTACAGCAGCTTTTTAAAGAAATGTAGCAGACCTGCTAGTGTGAGGTTGTATCTGATTGTTTGGTTGGGTTTTTTTTCCCTTTGTTTCTTTTTATTATTATTATTATTATTATTATTATTTATTTTCTGAGAAAAGTCTGCCTTTTGTGATAAACTCTTCATTCTCCAAAGAAAATGAGTGTGGTACATGGGGCAAAACCTACCACTCCCAGGCCACACAAAGGTCCTGGGGGTATTCTGTTCAGACACAGTTCAGCAGTACATTGCAAGATACATACACACTCTTAAAACAGATTATTTAAAATAGAATAAAATTATAATGTACTTCACATGCGTTTCTGAAGAACAGAAATCACGCTCAATCCAAATAAGCCATATATGACGGCTATGAATTTATAAATGACACTTCACATCAATAAACTAAACACTTAAGTAGTAATTTAAAAGACAGAATGCATTTCCAAATTTTAGAAATAAATCCGTAGGTTCTATTATATTACACATTAACAATATAAATATTTTAATATACTGTAAAATGTATGTGTTCAATGACTCATGTTAGGTTTGTGTGCTGTGGACAACTATCTTAACAACAACGTTTATATGATCATAACTAAGTTTTTAATTTAACACCCCATTAAGATGAGGTGAGAGGATTCACACCTCTGCCAGCACTATTGTTTCAAGTCCATGTCCATCCGGGTGCAGAGTCAACAAGACACCATTCTCCCGATTTACAGCGCTGACACCTTGGAATAGTGAACCACTGCTTCTCCTCCCCACACACATGCCATGAAAACGCAGGTGTGCAAGTCAGTGTATTTGTTAACGGCATGTTAACACTCACTAACATGCTGCAAATACTGAATGAAAACAATAGTGGTATTTTCACTAGTTTGAGACATTTCTGAAGAGCAAAATTCAGCTTCCTATAACACAGTTAAGAAATATATGCTAAGTTAAAGACAAAAGGGTTTTTTGAAACCAGGAACGGAAAGTGTGAAGTTTTACCAAAATGAAATACACTTGCAGGTAAAAGGGAATTCCATCCAGAGTTGAATTAATACCCATGGATTTCTAGTTGTTTCACTCTGTCAAACCTTTCCAGTTTGAAGACAGAAGCGAGTATTCAAGATACCACAGAACAGCCTCAGCAACTTCAGAGCAAAGCAAAAGCCTCCACATACCCTGAGGTTCTTCACACTGAAGACAGTTCTGTGAGGTGCAGAACAACTTCAGCTCACACAGCTGTCAGTGAGAGCTGTGGATATCCAGCACTATCCTGACCAGGCCTCCAGATAGGGCTCTAAAGAGCACTAAAGATAATCCCTACTCCATTTCTGCCACTGTCAGTGAGAGAAATACCCAAGTAAGTCACCTTCAGCCACAGCTCTGAAATGCAGAGAAGAAAAAGGTGCATGCCCCCCATGCACAGTGAAATCTCACACAGCGCATACTTCTGGTGCATCGGCGGGTGCAGAGCCCAAAGGTTGCAGTGCCACATGTATTTTCTAGTGTCCATTCTGGGGTATAAAGCCACAAAACTTCCTACACTCAAAATGACAACAGCAGCCACGGGGAATGATGCCAGACAGCCCTGAGCAGGGGCCTACCCCCCTCCCTGTTCCTGCAGCTCTCCATTCAGCTGCTCTACAATGGACCATGAGAAGTTTGTTTTCTGTAGAACGTGAGGAATCTGTCTCCTGTACTAATTTTTCTCCTTCCAAAAGCAGAAACTTCAGAGCATTAGCAGTGCACAGGTGATGGCTCTATTCAGAGGAATACTAGGTTTTGCTTGTATTCCTAGGTCTCAGAAAATCTACATTGTTGAGTAGCTTGTTACTGAATCAGGCACTTATTGTATGTACACATTACATAAACAAGAAGGTCAATTTTGTTTCAAACCTATATGAATATAGTTCTGGGACTGAATTAACTACTGATTGAAAAGTTACACATTTTCAGCCAGCTAATCATATTTTATTTCAATGCGTGCCGGCAGAAGGGCAGTGAAATTAGCTGTCTGTTTGTACATTTTGGAAAACATTTTAACTTTGAGACAATAGGAAAAAAAGAAGGAAAAAAATAATGTATGATCAGGTGAGATTGCTAGGGTAAAAGTAATTAGGTGATAATAACTAAGCATAGCTCAACAGACACTGAGTTGATTTCTCCTGATTTTTGACCATGCTTTTCCTTTCCTTAAAGTGTGATCACCCTTCCTCCATCATGAATTTACAGGTTTTAAGTATAGCCTGGCATATCACAGTGTAAAAACAATCCCAGAGAGCTAATGTTGCATGTGCTTACCCAGTACTAAAATACAAATGCAAATGCTTTAGCAAGCTATTTTCACTCCAACTAACTGGTGAGAATATACATAGTAACAATACTGCTTTTTATGCAGAGAAGATACTTTACATAATTTTGGTCAAAATACATATTACCAGGTCATATTTGTCCACGACAGTTAAATCCTACTTTAAGATAGGTGCTTAGTGTGTATGATGAAAACATCTGATTAATCCAGAACTACTGTTTTCTAAAGACAGACAGAGCTGTAAAAGGGTACCCAGGACGATGAAACATTTGTCTGTGGGAAGGGGGGAGGATAGCAATACTTTCACAATCCCTTATTGTTCTATCATATCTAATCCTCAGTACTAGTGCCCATAATGATTCCCAACTGGTAGATGAACTACTTTGAACATCCCTGAAGCAGAATTGCTACCCACTAATGTATCAGCTAAATGTTAGAAGACTCCTAACTCCCCCATCTGTGTTTTACCTCCCCAGAGGGCAAATACATTGAACAGTGATTCCCTTGCCTGGCACACACTTTCTAAACCTTACTGGCAACTGTTGTGATTTCCAGTCCAAGCAGCTCTGCAGTCAAAATCACCAGTTTTATATGCTGCAGGGAACTAAACACCTACCTTATTAAAATACTGCCCTCAAAACACACTGCAGTTATGTATTGCCACTGTAATTGTTACCAGTGTAGTGCTGATAATATTATGGATTACAGCTAATATCAGGCTACTGAATTAGTACACAGATATCTTTTATAGTTAACTTCAGGAAATGCACTGAAATTAGGACTTTTAATTTTTGGGGGGAGAAAGAGGGGTCTGTACAAAGTAACTGAAGACACACAGAATAGGTGTGGCTCTATTGGGCTTAAAATTTAAAAAAAGCCCAACAAACAACCCCCCTCAAAAAAAAAACCCAAAACAAAAAATCCCCCAAAATCAAAGCACCAAGATTTTTTACCTGTTCTCTTCAGAACTAGACAGTAGTCTGTACTCATATAAATACAGCTTGTTCCCAACTGGTTATGCAGAAGTTAAGAGATCTAAATGTACAGCTAAAGGCCACAGGATCAGGCTTGAAGGACAAATATCATATATTTCTGCTTTTCACGTCATTTGCAGTTTATCCACATCCTTCTACTTTTTCTCATTACAGACAACTTGCCTTTATTTTTCTTCTGTGTCCACTGTCTAATACTAGGAGAGTGTTATCACCAGCTGCACCCTGATGTTTATTAATAATACCTCAATAAAATAATAATAAAGTCTAATTGAGAATCGCTTTTATCAACTTTGCTATATTGCCATCTATCTGAAGTTCTCAACAGCAAAGATTTAAATGTTTCATTTTATTTTTAACTTTCCCTTTTCCACATTTCAGTAATGTCAGGCAAAGAGGTATGGTTTTACTATCTGAACGAATCATGGTGTAGAATAATTTATGACTTAGGCTTGGGCTTTCAGAAAAGCTATTTCAAATCTTAGCTTTGATTTGGTTGTATCAAAACTACTCAAAATAACAGCAGTGGTTTCTTGAAACTAGAATATGTTAACTGTTCCTCAATATTTTTGAACTAATGCGTTATATTTATTTGCTAGGAAACTTTGTACAGCTCCCTGATCTTAATACGCTGAAGAGGCCTGAGCAGCTAACACTGGGCGTTTCAATTTCTTGCCCAAAGAAGTCTG
>JAWMRA010000020.1:6028270-6050770 GCA_035584735.1 Pseudotriccus pelzelni
TTCATAAGTAACTACTTTTCACATTCACAAGGAAAGAAAAAATCCAAAATGTACCCAAGGAGATACTATGACTTGTTTGTTCAGATCTACCTACCCAGTGATTCCTCCCTCCCTCCCCCTTAAACTACACCTATATAAATGGAAATTCAAAGCCTATATTTTCTAATGCACTTTGGGGATTAGTTAATTTTTAGGAAAGTTACAGGAGTATCTAATGCAAACATTTACATTTTTTAAGGGAAATAAAAGGGGGGGGAAGAAATATTAAGTTACTAAAATCATTATAAGCCATTATTTGAACAGAACATTTCAACCCTGCTGAATGCTTGCATTCTCTCAGCTGTGTCCTTCTGGCACCTTTTCCAGCCCTTTTTTTCAAATATGTATATATAGATAGAACTGACCAACACAACAGTTGCTAAGTGCATTTCTTCTTTATGATTGCTTGCGTTGCCCAAAAATTTTGCACTTGCCAAATAATGGCCTGCTTTTCCCAAGTTTTTGTCTACTGTATGAGTTTTAGAAATCCTAATCTTCAGAGAAACTCATTATGGTAAAGAATGAGAAAAGAAAGGTGGAAATACAATTTAAATGAGCTCGTATCCTCTGCTTAAGCTCCAGGAGAAAAACTCAGAAATGCAATTTCCAGGTAAAGATAAAAGTCCCATGTTATACCCCTGCAAACCAGAAGGCAACTGCAAGTTGTCCTGTCCACTGATGGGAACAGCATGGATGAGTTTGGCCAGTCCACTTGTACTTCTCTTTCTAAAACCAGTAATAAAGTTTGAGAGAGGTTATTTTTAAAGCAGCTCTTAGAGTGTTCCAGCTCACTACTGTCAGCTTCAGATCTCAAATGCAATTTGATTTATAATTACATTTTAAAAACTAGCATTAAAATAACATTAGAGGGGTCATAATCTGAACTTTTTAATAGTTAGGCACGTAGCATACATTTAGAAATGGATCTCCAACAGGATTCATCTGGAACATATTCTGACTGGAATTTCTTCCTTCAACCATTTCAGTACTCTGCTGGAGCTGGTGTGCCAAGAAGCCACGGTGGAGCCCTGTATTTCAGCATTGTTTCAAATGTAAATGGACTGAAACACACTGCTGAACACTTGTTAGCCAAACTCTTTTCTTCCATTACAGCCAGGCCCATGTTTGTAAACACCAACGGGTGAGGAAATGCTGGAGAACCTGGAATTAGGCCTCTGCACTGAAAAGATACGTAACATCCCCTGCAAAACCCAGTTTTGCTCCATTACTTCTGAACCTTGAAGCAACTTTAATTTTCTTGGCCTCTGTAGCACACAGTGATTCGAGGGCATTGACTAATTTGAGTAGTTCCCAGAGGTCAAGTTATGCTTGTGCCAGCCAAAACACATGTACAGTGAAAAAGTGGTGCTCCCATCAACCGCCAATACTGAGTGTCAGCTGAGAACTACCTGTCCTCCCAGATGGGCAAACAACTCACATGGGCATTCAGGGAACTTCAGGACTCTGCGCCTGTAGCTGCAAGCCCTGCACCTCCTGAACACCAGAGGGGGTTCAGAGGAGGCACAGGTTCCTTGCAAAATTTGCCTCATTCTCCAAGTCCAACCTTCTGATAAGAAAACTTCCCAACTAATTGGTTCTGCACTGGTACCTAACTACAACTTCAGAGGCAAAAAGGTAGACAGTTTCTGAATGCTAGTGCTGAAGTAAATGAGCTGGTTAAAAAAAAGGGGAAAAAAAAAAGAAAAGAAAAAGAAAAAAAAGCCTGTGCCTTAAAACCAAGTTTGAAATTTTATAGGCTTTTACTCCATAATTTGTACTTGAGCCTTCTGTTATTTTTAAACAAATCTAATTTCTTACAGCTGTGAAATTTACATTTTAAGAGTGTCTAGTGGCCATGTGCATTAATTACTTTATTGTAATATTTTAATGAGTTTGGGGTTCAACTCTGAAAGAATCCTTCTGAATCCCTGCTTCCCCACAGAATTACACTAGAACCGGATTCAATCACAACTTCATACATCCCGATCCAAACCCTGATGGACTTGGACAGTATTTTCAGTTGCCTTATGAAGTCCCCAAACTTTAAAACTGGCTCCAAATTTTAGGACTTCTCACCAAACTAGCCCTTTCCTGAGTCAGAAGCAGAGCTGGGCTGTGAGAAAGTTTGTGTTTAGAGATGAACTTCCTGGCTGTGGCTAATCTCAGTGAGAACAGGTAGCAAACTGAAAAATTCAGCTGTAACAGCTAACATTTCGGCCAATCTCATTCTTAATGACACACAATGATGCAAATGCTTCCATCTTAGCATATATGACATAAAAACTTTTAGGGTTAAAAGATAAACCTCCCCAAGGAGTATCTAAATTCACCAAGGCAGATTGAAAATGGACTACTGGAAGATTTCCACCTTTGTAAAATAGCTGAAAAGCATTACAGTAGCCATACTTCTGCCATGGTATTCCCTTTGTGGATTTTGGTGGTTTGTGTCATTACTTCTTCATCTATGAGTGTGTATAAGTAGTGGTGGGAGATAAATGAACCTGTTTTTTCAGGCAGTTTTCAGTCAGGACTTCATGTCAATTCTTGTACTGCTGCAGGTGCAAGTACTCCCCTCCTGGGGACTGAGGCAGAAACCTTCACACCACCAAGGATCTCTACAGTTTGAACTGAGGAGATAAACCTTCTTACAGCATCTAGTGCACTTTAATTCCCTCTGAATAAGCTAAAGAAGAGAATCTGTAACACTGTGAACAACGAGTTCAAGTACAAATACAGATAAATGCAGGAAAAGTGGGACTGACTGTGTTAGCTGACTGTGATAACAGCAAGAGGTTCATCAGTTGTCAAGTGCCACCACACACACTGCACCCACAGAGTCATGCCTGGAAATCTGACTGTTTATGTCCCCAGCTCTCACCTCTCTTGGCTAGGGCAGATGCAGAATTGCAACTCCAGTGAGCTACCCAGCTTTTTAAAAAGCATGTTTTTAAACCACTTACAATAAGAGCAACAGTTATTATTCAGTACATGCTTTTTATCAGATTGAAGATAAACTTTATTATAACTGGTGGAGATGGTATCAATGATTTGTGGTCTATGTGAATTCTGTAATGAGAAATGGCAATCTGTCTTGGGGCAAACAATATTGTTCTGTTTACTATGCAATTAGCAATATTAAGTCATGATTCTATAACTGATAGTTGAAAATAGGGGGTGGTAAGAAGAAACTGGAAGCACTGGAAACTGTCACAGGACAAGTATCTGAGGACTATAAACTATTTACGGTGCTTCAGCCCAACGTTCCCTCTTATCCTCCAAAAATCTTCCTCACTGCTCCAGAGATGTTCACTGTAAAAGTATCAAGATTGTAAGTGGTTTGGGGCAAAGCCAGAACCTCTCCTTGTTGTAAATCCTGAATATACAGTAAAGTGCAGGAATTTCATTTTCAGAAAAGCAGGAACAAAATAACAAAAAAATCCCCCAAAAAAGAGATTTACTTTGGAAAAGGTATGATAATGGCCAACAAGTACAAGAAAAAGAGGTGAGACCTAACCTCTGATTCCTGGCATATTTGGTGTACAATCAAGACAGAGTACTTTCCGTGCACTTAATCTCTTCTTTAATTGTACAGACTGAGCCCCATACCTTTGTGTGACCAAAACCCTGTACTTCTTGTTTACTCTCAGATCAGCCTTAAGCTACCACCATATGGAGCTGGGAACACCACAGACAGAGCAGAAACAGTCCTTAACTAATGGTCAGAGTAAACTGTGTTGGGAGTCAAGTGGGGCCACTCTCAAGTGGCTGGTTAAGACAAGGGCTAACCTATAATGGAGCTTCTCTGCAAAGCAATACATTTTTTACTTTATGTTATAAAGCACAGATCATAAGTATGACCAATGACAGAAATCTCATAGCCTTTTCTAGTCTTTTCCTTAGCTATACACATGTAGTCCAGCCCTTTTGGCAAAGATTTTGAGGTTACCTCAACAGGAACTCAGAGCTACAGCACAGAGCTTTCACAGTGAACAGGCAAGACCTATAGAGTGCTGGGGTCTTTCCTGTCAAATTGATCTTCAAAAAAAAAAATCAAATTATTACACTCTTATACTAGCCTATTCCATTTGTAGCTCTCTGGAAATTCAGTGCCCGATGGAGAGCTCCACTGCACCCAGCAGGTAAAATCCACATTTAAGGCAGCATGACACACCAGTGCTGCGCAACCGGGATGCTACAAGGAAGTAACTGCTTCTGGCAGCCTCACAGCCCCTCTCCTGCACCTCTTGCCCTTAAGGATCAGTGCCTTAAATTCCCATATACCACTGAATAACGTCTGGCTGATCCAGAAGATTAGCAGCTTATTTCACCTTTGTTCTCTGCCTTCCTTTAGGATGAGCAATGAATGACACCACAGCAGGCATAACCCTCCAGCACAAAAGCTAACAAAATTGTAGAATGTTTGAAGGAATGATGTAAAACTTAACAGTTATAGAAGGGTATTCCTACACAGAATATCTATATAAAACCCATTGCTACACAGAAGGGCTCTCAAATTCACTTTACTTTCCCAAACAGTGCAAAGCACAGCCAGCATCAAAAGTCTGCAAGAGCGACCTCTTTAAAACTGATAAAAGTACAGACAGTTTTAATGAAGTGTGCACTAAAATTGAGGGTTTCCTTTGCATAAGATAACATTGAATCAGAGTTTCAGAGCAATGAAACAAACACATAGTGTAAAAATAAATGGGAGGAAAAAAATGACGGGAGTATAAAACTTCATGTCCCTGTACATAATATGCCAGTGATTAGTGGAAGTTATGCACAAACTTCTCCTTTTTAAAGAACTACTTTATAGGAAAAAAACACTCAATAATTGGTATTTACAAGGCTCACATTGATAGGATTTAATCCCTTTTTCTGAGGAGGTCCTGGGCCTGGTCATTGGTCATCACTATTGTTCAAAATTTACTTCCAGACTAAGAACTTCTCCAACACTAATAAACAGACATAATAATTTTCTCTAGAAAGCATTTCTTTTTTCTTTCAGTAATTAACCTACTTAAATGTTTTAATGGAACTCCTGACATACAATAACAAAAAATGTCCTCTGCCCATAATATACAGTGAGAGATGAGATTCCTAAAAACTTTTGCATGAAGGTGGTCTAGGATTTACAAAAACAGACAGCTCTAAAACTATCTTTAAAGGTCATAAATTAGGTACTCTCTTAAATGTAATTCAATCATTCACTGTTATAGGAGCTTGATTCTATTAGTTGTCCTATGCGTTTTACAAAACAGAACTCCATTAACATTATTCACTTATAGCTTCCCACTATAAGTGGATATTCTGCTCAACAGGCTTTAAATAGATTTTTTTTTTCCCCTGAAATTGCTATTAAGCATACTTTTACTCAAAGGGCAAAGTAGGCATAGGATTATGCTTGTACTTCATGCAAAGGATACATTTTCAGCAATCAGAACCACATTCCTATGAAGTAAAAATACTCTATATAAGCCGATTGTTTTTATCCCTCCTAACCTTGCTCAATAAGGACTCTATTCTGATCTTTTGAGTTACACACAAGTTTTCCAATTTGGCTGAATAAAGGTATCTTGTTGGGCAGCTTCATGAGCATATTCTGTGTCTTGAATTCTGACCTTGGCATGTTCAAGGTGGATCTCGATTATAAGATGCTGCTCAGAAGGGAAAAATATTTTAATTTTTTTTAAAAATCAGGATTTATTTCACTTTCTTCACTTAAAGAATACAGTATGGAACTCCTGCTTTTACATACCTTGCTTTACTGAACCACTGAAAACATAAACCTTGATAAAGTGACCACAACACATACATAGCCAAAAGATTTTCAGAGGAATTTACCTGGCCTGTAGTTACATTTCAGCCTCAGAAACGTCTACAGTAGATCATTCATTTCTGATTTCATGTCGGTTTCACTGTGAATGATTTTATGCCCTCACCTCTCACAATTTACGTTATTCTGAACAAGATAAAAAACACACAAGTGCATATGGAGGAGCATCATGCTGGGCCAAACCGCATATCCCACAGCCAGTCTCAAGGGATTTTAGCCACCCTGTGATGTGGAGCTGCATGCTGCAATAATCTGACACCCAAACAGGCCCTGACCCACTGTGATGGTGTAGTTGCAACAGCACAATCTGTACCTAAAAAATGTGTATGTCTAGAGCCAAATCCTCCGTCTGGTTACCATATCCTATGCTCATGTCTTACTGCTTAAAGCAGGACACATGGCAGAAATCCTACACTGTTGTTCTTCTCATTGGCCACGCCAATCCCAGATAATCAAGTCAGTCAGTCACCAGCAGATAATCTTTTCTCAGAGGAAAGGGTTGAATTTCATCTGACCACTGAACTTCAGCTTGCACTTGAGGTTCTAATTTTCTTCTGGTCTTAGCCCATTTCTGTCTTGCTCTGGCACACACTGCCCTAGTAAGTACATTTATTACCTCAGTAATTCCTCTGAGGGCTGTCTTACTTTCACTTTATATCTGGACTCACATAAGAATCTCCCCATTTTATAAGGAAACATTTATTAGCCTCTGATAGGAGCTTCCTGTTCCATCATGCTGAATGCCATTGTCTGTTATTCTTCAAAAGCAGGATTACAAGTTGCACACTCCTGGGCGGCTCTTGCTCGTGGCCACGCAGCACAGACACGGAGAAGGCACATCGACTGGGATGACCAGGAATTCCAGAATATCTCCCTATCCTGTTTGCAAACCTTTATTCAGCTGGCCACACACACAGTCAATTTACACTGTGGTACCGTTCACCAGATACCAGTGGCACTGGGTAACCCTGCAATTGCTAGGGTGCTCTGTGTTCACGCCCTTGGGACCAGTGCAGGAAAGGACTGTGCAAGTCTCCTTCATCCAAGGATTCCTCAACTATGAGGTTGATCTTATTACTTTGGGACACTTGAATAGTAGAGGGTAAGCCTATTATTTCACAAAAACAAGGATTTCTTCTGTAATTCCTCCAGTTCAGAGCTAATTATCTTACTTGAGAACTGCTCATGGGTTTTTTTCCCAGGTAGTTGTGGATCATCACTGCATATTCCTGTTTCTCCAGGTTCACCCTGCAAAAACTCCTCAGCGTAGCAACAGTTCGGTAAAACTGCTACTGTCCAAAAACCGTCCAGCATTCCACAGTGTTTACACAGGAAACTTTGGCCATGATCACCCCCAGCCATAGCACAGACAGATCTTCAGAGGAGGTAAAAAAGTATAATTGCTAGAAAATAAAATTGCATGGATTTACCCCAGCTGTAGATCTGGACCCACCCTGGGGACAAGAAAAAGATTTCAATGCACAGAGCATTTTACTAGAAACCATGTGAAGTCTCTCATCCACATCAGCCTGCTATTTTTTACTTCTATGGAAGCAGACAACATTTGTATTCAGCTGCTCACTTATAAATAAAAAACATTTTTACATGGGTGGATTGGAGTGGTCTTGCCCCCCCCACCCCCCTTTTCAGTTCCCATTATTTTATATATTACACACATGTTCTGTCAGCGAAGCTCACTTTGTTATCTGAAACATCTGTGGTACCCTGCTGTGGGGAAGGCCAACACTGCTGCTGCTGTTGCTGCCTGTCTTTATTAGCCACTGATTTGCTGATCTAGTCCTCCGACGGCGCGCGGGGCTCCGGTTTGCCTGCGCAACGCCGGGGCTGCACGGCACAGACACCGGGATCCTGTGAACAGCACAGAGGTCCTGTTGGTTCACAATATGGCAGTTACCATCTCTGTGAAAACATGAAACCCAGGTCTCGCGTGTGTGTTCATGCAAGCACTGTTTTTACATTCCTAAAGCAATGCCTGTGAATTTGTCTGTGCAAGAAGGCACATCCCCATCAGAACGAAAGGACCTCCCACCTGAGGCTCTCGGGCTGTTGAGCAGCCATAATATTTTCTTATTTATTTTGGACAAGTGAAAAGTAGCCTGGATTGACCTCTTTTAGCCTTATTTCCAGGTACTTTTTACAGTTATGTTCCTGACATACTTCTCAGTCCCATGAAAGTCTAGAGGATCTACGGCTACTGTAAAGATTATTACCTAAGGTATATAAGAAGTATGGATAGAGCTGTGACAAGATTTTAAAAGATAACTTAGAAATGAAAAATCTGTCTACATTTCTTAAATAATATTTTTAGAGATAAGATATTCAGGTCACCCGATAGGAAGTGAAGCTGTTTCTATGTATTTTATACATTTACTTCCAGCAAGCAATAGCACCTTGGTAAAATCAGCTTAACCATTTCCCCTCTGAAAAATCTAAACCCTCTTATCTTTATATGGTTTTCTTATGACAACAGATGAGTGAAATATACATTCCATTTAAAAATTTGAGAGAGAGCTATCAAACCACAAAATTTAACAAGGACATTTAGGAGAAGATGCAAGAATGACTCACAAAAAAGGTCTCATGGACAAGATTTCCAGCTGATGGCATTCTTTTTATGGGTCTATTGTTTTAAGAAAATGGTCTCTAATACAAAGGTGAGATAATAAGAAGTTAAAGGCACATCCCTTCTTTTATTAAAAAAAAAAGATTTATCAATGACATTAAAACCTGAGCTGAGTTCTGAGTCCCATAGATAAACTCAAACCAGTTTTTTGGTAGGTTTTCCAGATCTTCCAAGGATTCTGGGACTGATACAGAGAATGATTATGGTATGGAAACATGATGTGACTGCTGTCATAGATCTTTTACGTGCAAGTCAGGGTGCATATGTGGCCAATTCAAGACTCAAAGTTGAAGACTGATGTGGAGATAATTATAAATGAAAATAAAACACAGCTTTTGAAAAAAACACCCTGTTTTCTTTACAAAATAATTGATCACCTAACCCCAGTAGGAAGGTTCAAGTGTTACTATACAATGAAGTGCTAGTAGCAAGCAGATTGCTCTATCTTTCTGGATACAAGATTGTGATGACAAGAATAGAGAGTCAAGACAATAAATGCCACAAAGGTATTTCGCCCATCCTCACCCCCCTTTTGCTAGAAGCATTACTTACTGTCAAATTTGTTTTATTTATATTACACAGCTTTAGTACCCCCAAAAAAAAACCTAAATTCTGTGCAGAAACAGGAAGGATCTTTCCATATTTCAAATCTGAACCTCATTTCCTATTCCCTGAAAATAACTGAGATGTGATAGCAAAATATCCCTGGTCTCCAAAACAATCTTCTGATTACCCAGCTAACAACCTGGTGTACAATAGAACAAGCTCCAAAACTGCTCCCTAGTCAATTCATCCTGTTTTACCTCTATCCAACCAGGCACTAATCTTGATAGTCACAGACTGTCCTCCCTGCTCCAAGTACATCCTCAAAGAGAGAAAGGGGATGTGACACGGTTGCCACTGCCACCACTAGCTGAGGATTTTCTTAGAGAAGGTGTTTCAAATCCTCTGGAGGCCAGTGAAGTCACAAATGCTTCCCACTACCAGAGGAGTATGAAGTACCTGAGCAACAGCAAGGATCTGCTCCTAAACTTACAAGATAATTCTTATTTGGTAGAAAGTGAAAGGAAGAAATACAATTAATGCATATGCATAAACAAGCCCAAAACCTGGAACATGAACTGAAAAGACAATTGTCTTTATAAATTTAAAAACTTAGATACATGCAGGACAGTTTTCCATCTGTCCAGATCCTTCTGCAGGACATATGCACAAGATAGAATAAAAGCTTCATATAAAGAAATATGTTAACTTGAAGCTAAGATATTTACGTTTGGGGGAGAAGGGAAAAAAAAGTAGTGCAGTGCTATGTTGGAATGGTAGTAATTTCTCTTTTACCCTTTCTGTATGTCACTGTCTATTGTTACGCAGTTTTTTAACATTCATCTGAATATTTCATCCACGCAAAAATTAGTCCCAGCATCTTTTTTTTTGAATAATGTTTGGCGGTCATTGCTTCACAACTGCAAACAATCCTCTACTGCTATTGAGCGCTACAGTCAGGCTTGTTTCACGCTGGAGGTTAGAATCTGATCCTAAGTCCATTAAATCACAGAGTCTTTTTAAAGTTTAATCTTGAGAGGATTTGAGCTGTAAACAAAGGACACTATACATGGGTAAAGAAACAACAGAAAACTATGAACTTATGACATTAATGCAACCTCAAGTTCAAATTTTGTGTGTTATTTAGCAAGAAAAATCTAAGCTTTCGGCAGCAGCGCACACACCCTGGCATGTGGGCAAAGCTAAACTGAGCATAGATGCTCACATCCAAAACACACATATGGATCCCATTTCACTACAGACGTGATTCTTCATGTGCAAAACATGTGTCTGACTGGTTTTCTTTGGCTTTTTAAGATGTGTTTCTTTTTCTTTGGTGGGGGTAGGGAGCAGAGAAGTAAATAAATAATTTGTATGGTACTGGAATATACACTATCTATAAAAGAGAACAGCCTGGGATTCAAGGGCAGGTAAAAATCCCGGACTTCAGCTTAAAGTATCAATTTCAGCAAACAACCAAATGCAGACAGAGAGAAACTTAGTCCACTGTACAGCTTCAGCAACACGTTAATCTATCCCACTCTGTAATTGCTAGATAGGAAAGGGAAAAAGGGCTCCAGATGCTAATAACTTGGAAGTGGTAATTAGAGGAGTCCGCATTACTGCCATGAGACTCCCATCTTCCCTTGATTACTGGAAAGAAAATTTTGTCCAGTGGGTCTCCTTCTCACTTCGAAAACATGCAGCACTCCTGCGTTCCTAAGCTCCATCCCCTCCTCACCACACACATCAACAGGAGCTAGATTGGGCCTGGATAACTTTTTCTACCTTCCTTAACATTGAAGGATGCTCTATTTCCCATATAACACGCAGGAAAATACCCACAAGGTTATAAGACGACCTAACAGAAGTATCACAAGCCCCAACTTCTAGCTATATAAGATGAAAATTGCCTCCTGCAAACTCAGCCTGAGTGTGATAGAGAACAAGAGAGTCTGCTTCCCTTGTTGTAAAAGGGTAACAGATATCTTTAAGGGCTCCTTGAGCATTTATAATCTCTGGGATCACAGAGACAAAGTAAGTCTGGAAAGGGTCTCAACATTGCATGAGAAAGTAGAAGGAAAAATACACTTATCATGAAGAGGGAATGCATTTGTATTATTATATTGAAATAGCACAAGGCTACAATGACAGGCTATAAATTTTTCTCTTGGACTGTAACCAATATTTTCCATTTCAAGTAACAACAGTGTAAGAAAGAGTGACTCAGAATTAATAGAAATTATGGACATAAATCGGTAGGTTCTTAGGTGAAAAAGAACCTCAAATTCAGCTGTTGTTGAAGGAGAAAAGGTTAACTAGCCCTTTGAGCAACCCTTAGACCCATTTACACGGCAGACAAAGTGACCAAAAAGGTATGCTTAGATTTTACCCGTGATGCCCATCTTTATAGTTCTCAGATTGACAGCCCAGAATGTTACTGTAAATTCTTGACAGTGAAAAGCATCTTGTTTTTATCCTTGAAATTTAACAGTAACCATAATACTAAAACTAATCTAAGATTCCAAATAATAATAGCAGTGATAGTAACTGTGTGGTTCTGTAGTGATGAGAATTAAGTTACAGAAATTTCTCACTTCTACTTTTTCTGATTTGATGTGTCATTTCATTAAACAACCATGAATTATTGAATATTGATAATTTTAAATCAGTGATGTGCCTTAAGATATACATTTACAGACTATTAATATTTTTCTTAACTGTTCTGTTACTGTAAATGGCTATTGAAACATCAGCTGCTCAGCTAAAAAACAAACAAACAAACAAACCCCACCAAACAAGCAAGGAAATCAGGACTAACTGCAAGGAGCCTGCTAGCCAAAGCCAATGTACATTAGCAAAGCTGGGTCTACAAAATGAACAAGCTCTCCACTCTTTTAAGACACAATCCTACATTGTTTGGTCCATGTCAATCCACATGATTTTCTAACAGCTTCATCAAACCTCGGGAGATAAGTCCCAAAACTGAAACTAAAGCTTTCCCCCCCACACACACAGACTTTTCTAAAAGAGAAGGACTGTGAATATTGTAAAAAAAGCAAAAATCAATGCAGAGTGTTTTAGCACAGGTGTTCCTGTTATTGCGCTACATTTGGAAAGCCCACACATCATTCGGCGCACCTTCAATTCGCACACCCAGCTGCGTGAGGTGGTGGGCTATTGTTAGTTTACAGGTTTGCAATAAAAAGCATGAAGTAATATTGGCAGGCTCAGGAGCTCTTTTTTTTTTTTCCTTATGATGTCTCCCTGCATCTATTTATCTAGTTCTCCTTGCTTTGTTTCTGCTTTTATATTCAGCATATTCAAAAAAGGGTCAGAAGAGGTTTTAAAGATGTAATGCCACGCTCAAGCCTTTTGAACACTAAGAGAAAACCTCAAAAGGTTCACGCATAAAGGAACAAAGATATAAGGATAGCTTTGAACCTGAGGGGCTCTCTCACTGCAAGCAAGTGCACTGCCAGCATGTCACAGGTGTACACCACATGAGCAAGTGAAAAAATAAAATGCCTTTGTGAAGGGGTGTGATGCTGACGGGTCCGAGTCCAGAATGCATTAATCCCAGGGTGAACGCGCGCATCTGTTAGATATTTATGTAGTTCCTACTAGTAGTTTGTACAGATATCTGAGCAGGTGAACGTCAACAGCTTTGAAACCATATGTTAGCGGGAGGCTGTGGGAGGGTAAGGCAAGGCCATCAGGCATTCAGGGTCTGACACGGAGGGCAGACACCCACTGCCTTAACACGGCCCCAGTCAGGTGGCACTCCAGGCCCCTGCATCAGACTCCTGCTGCTTGAGCGGTGGGACACTGGGGCAAACGACTGAGTCTTTCTCTCTGTTTCCCCATCCTTGAACAAGAGATACTAAATGTGACCACACAATGCCAATTTTCTTTCATCTCTCTCTAATTTCTGCCCTTTTTTTAAGGGGGGGGGAAAAAGTTGCTGGCTTCAGTTTGTCAGAAGAAGACAAAGTCAAGATCTCTGTCTTCTGGTAGTTACACGAACACACTACAGGAGAGGAAAACCAAGTCCTGATCACTTGTCTGATTCAGAAATTGTTCTATTCTTGGTTTTATATATTAACTCCGAGCCATTCAGGCTCAGGAGTAGCATTCATTCATCTGAACTTGGGTCATCCCATTTCCCAGGACAGTCTCCTGACCACCAGACTCTAGTCCTGGTAGGTACATATAAGCACAGTTGAACCCAACATGTTTTCAGAATGGAAAAAAAAAAATCAGTTTTAAGAAAAACAATGCCCTTCCAAAAAGTGACATTTTGCCTATAATGTTTACTGTCTCTACTAAATATCCTCAGCAAGGAACTGTGAGAATTCATTCATCTTTGAATGAATTTATAAAATGTGCTGAGCAGTCTCTGGCTGAAATGTGTGAAATTTTTTTATGATTAACACAGAGCACTCAAATCCAAAAATTGTCAGTTTACACACCACTTTAACCTAGACCACTCAGTTTCTCCTGCCATACATGACTTTTATGAAATTAAAGGAAAACTGTTTTCATTTTAAATGTGGAGTTTCTAAAGGAGGCCTGCTAGGAAAATTTTCCTTCAAATTAAAATTTTCTGTAAAAAGAAGAAAACAAATCTCTCAAATCCCCTCCACTTCAAACAGCCTAGCAACTACCTTGAACCCTCCATGGTTCAAGTTACTCTCAAAGGTAAGGGAATCAAAAACTAGCCTTGGAGTCCTATAAGATCCTATTGCTAGAGGAGTAATTCCACCTTTGAAAATCTTGGTGCGACTAAGTGAATTCATCAAGAGTTGCTATTTCCTTTTGTCCTCAATGGTCCATAGACATACACAGTGCTGGAGAAATACACCTTCCTCACCCTTCTGAAGTATGACAGCTTCACTGAAAACCTTTCAGGGAGGATCCATCCATAGGGCACGGGGTTCCTAAATTAGCATTGCCCAAACTCTGCTCCCAAACATTACTAGTCTAACAGCTCCACTGTTGCTAAGTGCTTCTGAAAAAAATCTAATCACACCTTCCCATCCTCTTGTACATCTACCTTTTACAATACCAGAACACACAGTCTATAGTAGCCCTTTTCAATTTATTTCCCACATACTTCCCTTCCCTGGAAGATATTATTCATACCTACTCCTTCACTGTGTAATTAACTTGTTCCAGTCTTTGGAAATGAAACATTCACTCTTGCTTTTGCCCTAAACCTCAAGAATCTCTTGCTATAGTCCTCTTTCAGCTCACCACCCTACGGGGTGGGGAAGGACACACCATAATTACTCTACACTTGATACCTGAGTGAGAAAAGAACTTGTCTTTCATTACTTCGCTTTACCTTAGTGATGCACAATTAATAAAATAAGTGTATATGTAAAGCTGGCAGTTTACCAGAGACCCACCACCTTTGTTGTTTGAGACCCCTTCAAGTGCCCTGCAGGACTCCCGGCACCTGCTCTAACTGGGCAAATCTAGATTTAGTGTTGTTCCATGGAACGAGAAAAGTCACAAATGACATTCCCACTGTGTATTAGAAAATATTAATTGAGATTTTTAATTTTGGGAGATGTGTGTTGCATGGCATCTGTAAAATATGCCCCAAACATTCTCAGGAGTATGGCTCAAAGAGTTTGATTAAAATTGAGTAAAATCAGTCTCTCATCCTTCTGTTTAAAAAATGAGAATTCATTTATTCAGCTTAATTCAAAGATTTATATATTATTAAAATTACTATAAGATGTCTAGCTTTTCTGCAATAAACTGCAATGGCCATCAAAATATTGATAGTCATTGGTAAATTACTTCTGGTGTTTAATCAATGTTATTTTTTTATCATCCAATTTTTTCTTCAAGTCAGCTTCTACCACTAAACTACATTTCATCAAGGTTGGTAAAATGTTTAGAAAGGAACAGATGTCAGAATATGGGGATTGCCAATAACACTGATGGAAGCCAGTAATTTCTTTCCTGTCCAAAGGCAAAAGAATGAAGAATAATCTAGACTGTATACAATAATACAAGATTTACTACAACATTAATGGCTATAAAAAGTAAAAGTATACAAAAGCTATCTCCATTTTTTTAAGCCATCACTAAGGGCAGTGTTTTTCAATTTGAGACAATTTTTACAGGAAAACGAAAGGTCTATCTATTCTTAAGCCTTTAAATATCCATAAAATACAGATGAAGACACAGGCTAGCATTAGTTGCTTCCAAATATACTTGTATATTAGTCTATTGTGCAAGTTAATAATTTTGCCAAATCTTAAAAAATGTGGATGCAATCTTTCCTTTAAGAAAGCGGCTCAGCTTGTTATTTACAGATTGTAACATTTACATAAGAGTTTGGTTTAACAAGAGATATAAATATAGATAAAACCCTTAGGACTTCATTCTTTAAACTGCCCTCTAAAAATCTGCCCTACAATTTGCACACTGAATTTTGTGCAGACTATTCTTGGAAGCCTTTTGTGAATTAGGGAGAACTGACTCGAAACAGGGGCTGGTTAATCACAATTTTGCAAATTGTACGTAGCAATCATCCTCACATTGTGAAATTCAGATCTATAAAATGCTGATGTTTTAAAGCTGAAAAAATAAATAAGCTAAGTAGGACTACTTTGCTAAGGAAAAGGGGAAAAAAAAAAGAGTATAAGACCCCTTGCAAAGAAATCCTTAAAAGAAAAATAATTAGAATAAGAAAAGTGGCATCATAAGTAAAGTGCACCTCCATTCCAGACCTCAAAGGTAAGCCCTGCCTGGAAGAATATTTTACTACCAGACTGTTCCTGCCCCAGTCTCATGTCAACACTCACCTGAATACACCAGACAAATTCCTGCACTTCCAAGAATAAACCTGTGGGAGGTTTATTATTTTAGAAGGCTTCTGTATATTCACCTACAACCCGGACAAGCCCTCCAGTTGAGGAATGACTGGTGAACCTTCCCCCTTCCACGTGTCTATCACTGTCTGTCATCTGCGCACCCCGTCAGAGCTGCTCTGCTTACAGATCAGGGCTGCCACTTGAGCATCAACTGCAGCCACATGGACACGACACGTTATGATGCATGTTGAATGCAAACACTTGACAATAATAGCTGGCAACTAAATAGTTTGAGGGAGAAGGAGCAGAATTTATGTAGAAAAGATGACGCCTCAAAGACGACGTCTTCTGTTTTGCTTTAAGCTGCAGCTAATGTAACTTCATCAGCAGTTAGAACAACTCTGACTGAAAATTCTTCTTTTCCACACAGGTTTTGCAACTCCTAACTTTTACTATAAATGAAGGTCTCTTCCTATTTATTTCCCCTTATCTGTTACAGAAGGACCTTGACAAGCTGCCTGTTTTGAGCGTACAAGGATATGCTGAAATTCATGCAAAGTACTTTCTGTTACCAATATCATCATAATGACAAGAACTTTCCATTGGGGTTCAGCCGTGATACAGTCTGTGCTGGTCGCCTTCCTGCCATTCCAAGCCCCTTCACTATGGACACAAGTCACAAACAGTGGAAACTCTGTTTTCCTGATGTTGAGCCTCCCCAAAGGTCAGGTTTCTTACCTCAAACATTCCAGCAGTTGCTTAGACTGCAGTTCAGGAATTTTGTGTAACATTGCTTCAAGAAAGCAAATATTTATATTAGTAAATACCATTAAAGTATTACTGTTACACAGGTATTCTCATTAGCAAACTGCTAAATAGTAGAAAGAGAACTTTAAACTAAATGGATAGAAACATACTATATTTGTATATTAAACAAACTTTACCATCTTACTTTACCATGCTAAGTGTTTTTTATCAAACATGAAGTCCAGCTATTAACTATTTTTATGGGAATTAATGTTTTTTGAATTACTGCAAATTCAGAATTCATGCCTTTGCTACAGAGGGCAGGCAGAGGCAGAAAACCCTACAAGGAACAGAACAAATCAGCATTACCAGGATTTTATAAAAGTAGTGATCGGGGGGGAGGGAAGGAATAGCAAAACAAAGGACCCACAGGAACCTTACAGGGGAATGAAATAAGGCCATTCCCCTTGAATGAGAGAGACTTTCATTCATTCCTGACTCTGAATAAGGTAGGTCAGGTATTTAGCTTCACATATGATAAGTGAATATCCTGAGCATTGGGCTTGCTTATCCTCACAGAGCACATTCACTCACCCACTTCTACCGGAGTTCACTCTTTTGTTGTCCTTTTCCCTTTTTTAATTGGAGAAAGCATTTAACCTACAGCTTCATCAGCACAAGTGAATGTCAAAAGGAAAAGAGTTCAGGAATCTTTCTCAAAGTATAGATTATTAATTCAAACAGCTTGAAAAATGTTGGTCAATGAAACAAAACATTTTTATGCCTAGAATTTGTAAGGGATGCAAAGAAAACTCTCCCCTCTCAGTTCCATTGAACAACTCAAGGTCAAAAAGAAGATACAGAGAGGTAAAACTGAGCTTCTTCCTTTATTTCCTCTGCTTCTCACTTTAGAGCCCAAAACTAGGCCAGGAAAAGATTCTATGTTATTTATTAACTCAAAATTGGCATATTTTTGAAGGCCCTAACTGAGGGTCTTTCTTGGGATAAAGGAACACAGGATACTGAAAGCACAGAAGGCCTTTAAGTTGGAAGAAGTCTTTCAGGGACAAAAAGTTCCCAGAAAAACTTTGGAAGATTCTTGTTTGCTATTTTGAAGGCAACCTGCCTGTGAGTCCAGATGTACTCATTCAGACTTTCAAGCACACATTTCAATGTGCTCTGAGTTTAAATGTAGGATGGTAAATGAGCCATTCATCACACACAAAATCATCTTAAATATCACCTAAGCCATTTCACTTATTTGAGAAATGTTGGCAGCACTGAACTTGCAAATACTGGATATTTCAGAGGTAAAATGCCCAAGACTAGATTTTTTATAAACTAATTTAACGTAATGAAGCCAAACAAATGATTTATTCCTTGTTTGTTACATTCACTTATGCTGATAATTAGGCAAATGCTTTGCATCTATGTTTTTGTTACCTTCCTGAGTACCTCTGCTGGAGGATTTTGTTCTTTCTACAGCCCAGCTTTTTTCCATTATCTGAGAGCATTGCACTTTCTATTTGTTATTGTGTTTCAGGCAAAGAGGTTTCAGAAACATAAAATTAATATGGATCCAAAATTCACAGCAATTTAAAAAAAAAAATAGTTATGTATCTAAGAACCCATAGGAGATTCCAGCACCGGGTGGTTCACAATCCCAATGGACTGGGATTTTCATTAGCTCTCATCATTGCCTCCAAAATAGCAGCAGCCGGCGCAGGTAGGGCACAGTGCAGGTAACCAGAGCACAGCAGCCCAGCAGTAATTGATTCTGGATGTTGACCCAGACATTAGGATGTTTACTGTCTGCATAGGACTCCTTCACTTTGTGAAAAGCTGTACAAAACCGAACCAGCTCGCAACGTGTCAGCCTTCGGATGGATACATCAAGCACTGCCTCTTAGCATTTCTTTACTGCTTGAGAAGATTTGACCTCGTGGCTCTAAGAAATCACACAAACTGCCTGGACAGCACAAGGCAACATTCCTTCACACAAGTCCAGAGGCTTTCAGGGCAACATGAGGCATCTACTTAAGAAAATTGTAAGCAGTTGCTTAGGAGCAGAGTAGAATGTTGCTTTAAAGTCTACTATAGTTTTATTATTATTGCTGCTACTACTTAACAGGAGTACTTTGGAATTACTGAGGTTGTCTGCTCAAAGCCAAACTCTTGCCAGATGTTGCTGCCCACAGTCAAGTCTGAGAGCCGAGGAACTTTCTGATGCTGCCTCTGAAGGGGCAGCATCAGAAACAGACCTTGATTCCATAAGCCAGAGAGACTTAAGAGACACTACTAAAAAACAAAATATTCAAATCCTCAGGGGAAAAAAAAATTAAAAATCTACAAATCAGTATCAGGATATTTTAAATTATCCCATAATTCATGTAGGAAAAAAAAGCTTGAAAATCTGTCTCTTTGGAGAAACTTTTAAGTTTGGTTTTGTTGTGGTTTTTTTTGCTACATCCACACAGGTGAGAGATCTTACCCTTAAAGATACTACAATATAGAATACACTTTCTCACAGAACTAATGAACATCACATAATAGGTGATCATGAGTTCCAAATTTTAAAAAACTGTAATATTTTAAAATAATATACAGGGAAGTGCAGTGATACCAACCAAATCTGTTTTCTTCACTGTACTTCTCATGGCCCAGTGTCCCTGGCATCACTGCCCTTTGTTTGAAGCCTTTGGCTGCCTTGGATGAACAGGAGGTGCTGGTCACCACCAACTGCAGCTGTGCTAACTCATGTCATTTTAAACTTCCTTTGAATAACTTGCCCTGTTTACCGGTATTTTTAGGAAGTTCAAATCTAAAATCTCTAGGGCTACAAGTACACAGCACGAAATGTGTGCTGCATAAGAAAATTTGAGTAGACACTCACAATTTACTCAGTTCCCTTTGAGGGGAACGAGAAAGATGCACAGTACTTTCATTATCTGTCCTTAAGTGTTTTTTGTCAAATTTTGACTCTGCCACCATTCTTCAGTGACAGACATTAGGTATGACATTTTTGACACAGTGTCAATAGTGACATCAGTAATATTTGACACAAGGCACATTGGGGTTATTTAACACAGACAATTGGATAGCTCAGGGCACTGGAGATCCAATGCATAAAGAGTTTTACCTCTAGCCCAATGTTTTCTAGCTGCTACCAACTGATGGGTCCTTGGAGTCTTACACAGGAGGAGTTTGGGTGTATTGAACAGATGTCCAGAAAACAAAAATCAACACAATAAATTACATTAATCTGCGCCCTATGTTGAAACACCATGGAATGAATAGCCAGTGACAAAGCTATTCTTCTACTGCTATCTGTAATTCCTTTTAAAAATGGTTGAATCCCAAAGGAGATATGGGAGGATCAAATGAGTCAGAGAGCACTACAGCTCTAGGCTCCTGAATAAGACTTCTGTCTCAACAGCTTTCAGTCCCATGGCTTTCATTAACAGTCAAATACACTTATGGGAAAATACAAATGTGAAATGTTACTTTCAATGATGTGTTTTCCAAATATTTCACAATTGGCTAATATACAGGACTCACAAATGCTGAACAGAAACAAAATGAATTACATATATGATCATTCTAGAATTTCCTAGAGTGCCACAGTCCTGATTAAACAAAGTACTTCTACCTACATCTCAGATCAGAGTCTTGCAATATTTAATAGGCATCTGGCTGAGCTCCTGAGTCCTGAATTCAGCCCCAAGATCCATTACTCAAAACTTGGGAGCTCTGGATGTGAGCAGAAAGAGGCCTTAGATCTGGGGACATATGAAACTGCCTGGACTTGTAAGGGCAGTCACCTGTGTGAGGTGCTTGGAGAATTTCATATTACTAAGCACTGCTCCAAGGATTTAAAAATGTAAATTTCAACAAGTCTTTGTGTGGTGTGTGAATCCTCGTTTGAAGCAGATATTTTCATTTTTATCTTATTTTAAGGTTATGCTTACATTCAAACACCTTTAGCATGTGCAGTTTCACAGGAACAGAACTTCTTTAAGGAACAAGGTAATTGTTTTAAAAAGTTCAGAGCTAAGTGCTTTACTTACAGACTTTTTTTTTTTTTAAAATAAGTAAAGCTACCAAATCAGATTTAACCCATGAGCAAAGTGTGCACCTTTTTTTTTCCTATTTTATATTAAAAGATGATTCACATTAACCTGTTTATCACAGGAAGCCATCAATATGACCACATGACTCCAGAATGATGTTCAATCAATAGCTAGAACCAAAAGCTGGGCTATCCACAGATTCCCTGGAACACTTTTTTAATTCATTTTAAATAAGGCTATTCTAACACACCCAAACAGACTCTTCTATCGCTCTGCAAATTGTGGCTTCCCTAAAAAAAAAAAAAAAAAAAAAAGCCATCCTAGCTGAGAAAATCAAAATACATGAAGCACATTCACTGTCCCATAAAATATTATCCAAATTATCCCACGTTGTTACGTACGATAGAGAAAGAGGCAAGGCACATTTTCTTAATCTGTGTTTGGACCCTCTGTTATACCACAACTTCTCAAACAAGCTAAATTTTTTAAAATATAAGACCAATATGTATTTTACTGCAACAAAAAAGGGTTTCTGGAGCCAACTGTTGATCTGAACCACTGAGAAAGCTCACAGTACTCCACTCTCACAAAGTAAGGGTAGTGAATTTGCATGAGACTTCACAGACAGCATTCCACGATGCTTTGCCACCTCTCAAAGTCAAAGGGATGTACTTTCACACATGGCATAAACATCTGGTGTTTTCCCAGCCTCTGTCCCACAATGCAAGTAGTCCAGTGCTGATCCACAGCTCTCACCAGTCCAAAATTTTCCCTCTACAAAGCACAAAAGTTGCTGAACACTAATACAGCCTCTTTCTATCATTTTATTTTCAAGAGCAGTTTTGTGATCAAGTCTTATTTTGCCAAAAGCTTTACATCACAAGATATATTGCATGCTGCTGGGCCCAGATTTTTGGAGAAGCATTGTTCTAGACACACATAAACACTCTTCATGAGAGGGATGAGTTTATGATATAATTCCACTGTGAGCAGACACTACATGTCTGTTAATCTGTCTTGATTCAAATAAAAGTACCCAGTGGTTGGACAATCCACATTTATCAGCAGACACCTCTCCTTTACACAGCACTAACCTAACACAACCTTTCCTTTCCATGGCGAGTGCCATTACAGCCTCACTGCTGGGTGGGAATATTCAAACTAGTCACTTACCAGTTTACATCTCAACCATTCACTCCTTTGGAGATTTAATACCGAAACACAAAAGGAAGCTCTCTGATCACTGCAAACTCATAATAAATTCATATAAATTATTCCAGTGCAGAATTTATGCGTAACATCAACTGAGACTGCGCATTCTCCTCAGCTTTGTGGTGCTGGTTTTAAGGTCAGAATTTAGAGCTTTGCTAGTCACAGCTTTACAAATCCCAAGGCGGAGACTACTACAGATGGGCTGCAATCCAACCCCAGCTTGCATCCTCAAGCTTTGTGAAAAAGCTAAATCTCAGAGAGAGGATTTAATGAAATTTGTGCCGAACAAGAGCCCTGAAGCCACACTCCCATGAACTTGAGTTGGGATGTTTTTAAAATTCAGATTTTCAAAATCCAGCCTCAGCCCTTGTGACTTTGTTTTGCTGTTCAGTCCTTTTCTCACCCTCCGTGCCCCTTCTGAGCAACATCATTTCTAGGGCCTGTGCCAGTGGCAGGAGCACACAGTAGGGCCACAGACTAAAAAGGCAGGTGTGACTGACACAATAAACCCTAATAGCCTCTTCAAAACTGTTAAAGAACTTTTAATTCATAGATCACTTGCCCAACAGCCTGCAA
>JAWMRA010000020.1:6053270-6128222 GCA_035584735.1 Pseudotriccus pelzelni
TACCTTCCTTCCTCTTCTGCACTAATTTTAAGAAACAGACAGCCCTCATCTGTGGATCCCCTCACTGCTTCTCACTCCCCTTTCCAAACATGAGGTGGATCCCCTCCCTCTGTTTCCACCCAGCTCCATGAGATTCTCCAAACTCACCACCTTAGCTTTTACACGGGATGTTGCCCAAACCAGTCTCGCTCATGAAAGCGGCTCCCACCCAACCCACCCCCAGCAGCAGCAGCAGAGAAATCCCTTCCCTTTCCTGGATGCCCACCTTGGGTTTGCCACACAGCCAGGTTCCAGGTCTGTGTACCCCCAGCCTGTGCTGAGCCTGGCTAGCTTCCCGAAATTTCAGATACACTGGGAGACCCAGTGGCTCCTACCCAAGGCCCTGAGCACAGGATGTCAGATGGTACCAAAGGCCATCAGGGATCTTCTCTGGGAGTGCACACAACGCTGAGAGTGAGGCTGGAGAGGGGGTCCAGTCCAACTTTGCTATTACTACTCTGACTTTTGCCAGTCAAAGGGCTGGCTGGGAGCGAGGAAGCAAGAGCACGGTCCCAACTTGGCTATTTTAAAGCACATATTCCACACCACTCCTCTTACCCCTCAGAGGGTCGCATTTGAACAAAGAGGGTTTGCTACACACTATGGGAAACTGGGAGACTACATGGAGATTTCAACTGCTCAGAAAAATTATTTGAAATATTTCAGTTAAGATGATTTTAATCCTAAATTAAGCCGACACAAACAGCCTTAAAAAAAAAAAAAAATTGTTCTCACAGGGGGAGAAATAGTAGCGTTAATTCCAGTGAGACAGATTACATGGCACAGAGTGTTTGTGCAAAAAGTTTGTCTTGTATAGTACAACACATTAAAAAAAAAAAGACAGAAGCTGTCATTAAAAAGTCAGTACTACCTTAATTAGTAAATGAACTGATATTTTTAGCATTAGTGCCAAGGCTGGAAGGTCAGTCTCTTAAAATATTTGTCTGATCTGGGAAAGTTCACATTGACAATGCCTGTCAATAAAGAGGACCTTTGATCCAGAAGGCTGAGAAATCCAGCAAGTCTTAACACATTTTATTATTATAATAAATAATATTATTATAAATGAAAACTCTAGACATAAACAGGATAGTACAAAAATAAAGAAAAAAATCGCCTTAGATCTCCTTTTCTTTTACTTTTCTGGAGCTTTTCTGCCACAAGTTTTACACAAATTCAAGCACTGCCTACTGCTAAAGTTGATGTAGTAAATAAAGCTGCAAGGTTTCACACGGGACTGCCACGTTATTGAATGCACACCAGAACAGGGTTAGGAAAAGGCAAATCAGTGTTGCAGGGCTGTGACTCCTTCATAAACAGAAGCCAAACTGTGTCAGTTTTCAAATAAGAGAAAAGACTTGCTAAAAGCTTCAAGATGTTGGGAAGAATGTGCCCTAAAATGCCAACTTACTGCAATAAACCTAGCTCAGTAACTAGACTGTGGGCTTCTTTGTGTCTCATATTCTGAATGCAGAGAAAAGACCTCTGTGCCTCCTGCTATTGGGGAGGGAGAGGACTGAAAACTGGCAGCTCTGAAAAATAATAAAGCAACAAGTAGAGGCAGACATAGCGATTCTCAGGGAGGACTGAAATGAAAGAGCCATAGCTGCTAAAGTCATTAGCATAGATAAATCTGTTAAAAATGAAACTTTCAACAGACAATTTGGTTCCAATCCAAAACAGGCCAAAACTGACACTGCGATATGGAAACGTTTACCTTAGAAAAGTCAAAACACTGTCCTTGAATTCTGTCATTTATGTTTTAAAATGCTGTATTACAATATAGCCTAACAATCTAAAAACATCAAGTCATTTCAGCTCCATAAAAACATTTCTGCAAATTTCAGAGTATATACCATATGTTAGAAATCACATCAATCAAATTAAAAGTTTTCAAGACAAAACATACTCTTAACTATTTTTTGTTTGTTTGTTTTGTTTTTTGTTTTTGGGGGGGTTTCTTGTGAGATTGTGAGTGATGATCTCACAAAACAAATTAATTATTTTGAAGAATAAAAATAAGCAGTGTAAATGGCTGGATGGTTAAGCTGAAGGGTGGGGGACAAGGAATGAGCCTTGTCCATCTTACACCTTCAGCATGGACCTGACCTCCCCAAAACAACCCACACACCTCGAGTTCTCCTTGTGCTTCAGGGTTTTGCTCAATTGGGAAACCTCCTCCAAGCCTTGTTCTCAGCACAAGGATCAGTGCCCTGTCACTCCCCATGGGACCCACTGTGGGTTACCCTCACTGCTGTCCCCATGCTCCACAAACCACTCACCCAGCATTTTTTGCTGTATATGACCAGGATTAGAAGAATTCTACTCCTGCTTATTTAGTGGAGAAGAGCAGGCTCCAACTGTGAGAATTTTCAACACCTTAAGTTAGACAAAATACCCAAACTCTGATGCATAAATTGTGGTCTCCCCGGCCCACTCCTGCATCTCTCTCTCCTTCTGTCTGCACCCTTCAAGAAAAATTTCAGCTTTTACTGGAAAATCAGAAAGTTGTTTTAATTTTGTTTCTATTTTTTTGAGGAAGTCAAAAGCCTTCTTCAACACTTCTAGGATAAGTTTGTGGGGAGAAAAAAAAGAGAGAAGAGGGCTCATGTAACAAAAGCGTCCTGTTAACAGCCAACAACAGTTCAAAAATAATTATTAGATGCCTTAGATTTTTCCATGGTACTTTCTCTTTTCAATATTTCTTTACTATGAATATCAGGTATATAAAAACAGACCTTACCAACTGCTCATAAGTTTATGCAAAGTACATGGGTGAAAAAAGAAATCTATTCAGTGAAAAAATACAAATATTAGAATGTGCATTTCATATACATTTGTTTCTAAGGAATGTTTTATTAGGATGTTTCAATTATTTCTAAATACCAAACTAATTATTTCCTACTGCAAAGAGAGACTTGATCAGTTTTTGTTTTAAGGTCATGTTTGAGTTCTAATATTTAAGCCAACCCAAGACTGGAAGCAGTAGAACACTTGCAGAAAATGTGTATACTTTTTCTTTTTTCCATTGCCACAGTACTGTAGGTTTCCTTTTTGAATCATTATTAGTATAAAAAGATTAGTACAAACAAAGGGAAAAAAAAAAGAAATTTCACTCCTACTTTCGTATTTCTTTAGATCTTAACCTGACATTAATGAGCAAATACACACTAGGATGATGATCACACTGTAGGATAAAATGGCTCATATACTGTGTTGATAAGTTAAGATGAAAGAAATCCAGAACAAAGACACAACAGTATTGCAGAGATATGTTTAGATTCCAAAATATTTGTATCAGTCAAAGATAGAAACACCCAAGACAAAAAAAACCCAACTGATAAATAGAAACATCCACTTTTTCCCCACTTGACTGCATAATAAAGACACTGTATACATTAAAGCATTACTCCATCACTATGCCTTGCTGCCACATACAACACACAGACACAGTATATACATATTTTCCATCTGATCCCTGATGGGTTTGCAGCTCCCATCGAATATCAGTGCCAACCCTAAGCAAGCCTTTGAGGATTGGGTTTACAAAATATGAGACAAAGAAGATACTTAAATGGGAACAGTACTGGCATTGAAATCCTGACCCTGATGATCTAAGGCTGTAGCTGAGGTCCTTCTGAGTAACATCTCTGACACAATTCTTCCCAAATCTCAGAACAAAGCATTACGATTTACACTGAGCTGGACTGTAACAGAGACGTTTACAGGAACCATGGCTCAAAATCCAGGAAGGGTATCTGAAATGCACTTTACATAATCCCAACCTCCATATAACCACCCTCACTCTAACTACAAATGTGGTGCAGATGGCACATTTCCTCATTTATACTCTGCTGGGTAATACCCTTGTTTCAAAAAGAATCAGTCACCACAGCTTTTCCTCTTATTTTCTTTCCTGCCAGAAGAAGGGTTTTTTTCCTCTCCCCATACCAATTGGCTTATTTACCTAAGACATCATGACACTTTATTCCATCATAACATGGCACTGTTCCCTCAAAGTGAGATCGGTCATTAGATGTATCATTCTGAAACGTGAATATTAATGCCCAAAAGAGATGAACCGTAAGCATCACAGATGGACAAGAAGGGATTAGACATAAATTGGTAACAGGATTGATAACATTTCACAAGTGCGTCAGGCACAATGACACATTGCCTTGATCGACAAGAACTACTATTCACAAATTGGACTTCCACAAGCACCTGCAATTCTCTCACCAATCAAGGCTCATAATAAACATTTTAAGACTGATGTTTTTGTTAATGGCATCAGCCTGGTGCCAAGCACAAGTCAATAGGAAAACCATTTTCAAGAAATGGAAAAGCTGAAGGAAATGCAGAAGGTGCACTGGCTGAATGCTGCAGCAGTCAACCACTTAGACCTAAAAGGAAAGATGAGGTTATAATCCAAAAGAGAATTTTACAACAATAAAATATGATGGGTTATATTTAAGGAATGAATGCAGAACTTCACCAGACAGTGAAATTTATGTATTTTTAAACATATCTATATTTATATATTTATTTATTTATATATTTAAATATATATATAGGTATTTTTAAATATATATATATGGCATGCTCAGAGAAAAATTAAAACACCCCACATTTTTTTGTCTCAATGACTGCAACAAGTCATTTACCTAAGACCATAAATAACAGTGAAATGTATCAATCCCACCGATTCTCCTTCTCTTCTCCAGTCAATCAGAGTTTACCAAAATCAACTGCCTAATGACATTATCCTGTGATTTTACAGCTACTGGTGTTGATGCTGTGCAAAGGACACATGCAGTTGCTCTTCACCACATGTTTAAAAAACCCTGAATGAGTATAATTTAAGGGTTGCTTCTTAGAATTTCTTCTACTAAAGATAGGTACACATGGTACGTCACCAAAATATTCAAGATAGATCTAAACTACAAAATATTAGCACCAGCAGAGCACCAGCTTAATACTGCTTTATTCCTTTCACTACACAAGCTAAACCAGGTACTTCTACCTACTACATTCTCTGCCTGGCAAACTTCCTGCAACACTAAACCAAGTACTTTTCTCTCTAAACGATGCAAGCTGAAATTAATTTTAAAAAAAAAAAAAAAAAAAAAGGACAGCCCAAAATCTTCCTCCTTTTTGGCTAATTTTATTTTTCATTTACTTGTTAACCCAGCACAGGAATTCACATCTTCATTTACTTTGTTTGTATTGTTTATATGTGTCATGCCATTCTAAGCCAGGCCTGGCTCCAGCACGGCATTTGAGGCACATAGACCTTAAGCGCAACCTTCTGAACATTCCAGCTTCTTTTTAACTTGAATTCCATAAGTGGTTCTAGATGGGTGAACTGTGTCATGAAAACAGGAGTCTCTTTATTCGTTGGTTTTTAAAAGCTATACAATTTTTGCCCTGCCTCTAATTGCTTTGTATTAAATATTCACTAGAAATATGTGGGAAATTTGTACCTCTTCATAGTAACAATTCTTTTTGTACTGGAGACAAAATTATTATTTACTTGGTTACATTTTTTTCCCCAAATGACAAACTGCAACCTGACTTGGTCACAGTGGCTCCAATCCTTCTCCTCATGGATCTCCTCTCACACAACACTTGACCTGACTGTGCCTCTTACCCCACCAGATGACTCGGATAGTAAAGCTCTCCAGGAAAAGGACTGATTCTTCTCCTACTCTCCTATGCAGGCAATTTGAGAGAAAAGAAGAAGGTGAAGAATGGAAGCTTTCAAGAGCAACTCAGCCAAGACAGATGATAAAACCTGCATGCTACCCTGAGGAAACAGGGTGCAAAGTTCAGTCCCATGTTTGTATTTCTAAAAAGCGTAAAATATCAAATATCCCTCTTGAAGAATAATTTTCTCTCTAGTCTCTTACCACATTGCTGTGTAACTATACAATAAATATTATCCTGCTCACATGCTTCTGTTTACTTAGTATACATTACATCTGATGCTATCTGGCAGCATAAGTTTTAGTTCTGTCATCTAAAAATACTAATAGTTGTCAATCAAAATAGAAAGTGCATAATAAAAATGTTCTAGAAACTAATAACCCTATATTTCTACACCCTCAACTTGGAGCTAAGCATTGCTAAAAATGAGATTAATTATATGTTTGTACAGGGTCCGATACAATCAGACAGTCCTCTAAACAACATCCTCCTAGAAATGAACACAGAGTAGATACAGAAACTTTATATATAGTGTGTGCTTATATTATGCAATATATGCAACACTAAATTCATAGCATCATCTTCATTTGGCCAGTCTTTTGATCTACAGGAGAGGGGGGACAAAACCAGTGACAATGTTAGGCAGAGGATGAAAGAAAATGGCATGGTCAATACCAAAGTAATTTATGGAGACTTTGTGCAAATATTTAGAAGCCTGGAAGCACCAAGGAGATACACACAGGACAGGACCCTGAAATAATGACCAACATAACATGCTAAACTGTTCGATTCAAGATAGAGTGTCAGAAAAATATCCTTTGAATTATATCTGTCAAACTTCAGTTGGAACTTCACTGCTTGGGACATTTAAACCTGCTCTGGACAAAGTGTTAGCAAGTACCCTGTAGGGAACAATCCTGTAATGTCAAGAAGACGGACTAGATGTATAACAGGTCTTTTGCTGCTCCATTTTTTATTATTCTAATCCATCACCCTTACCGAGGTGAAGTTTTATGCAGACCTTTAAAATTATGACCATTTGAAAATTATGTCTCTGTCTGTATAATATATACACACATACGGGTGTAAGGTCTGGTTTTTAAAAACTCCAAGTACAAAAACATATTTTGCACCTAATTTGCCCATGCTACAGCTGTAACTATGCATTAATCTGGCAAATGTAGATAGAAATTTCTAATTATGGTTATGGGAATGCACAATTTACAGACATGGTTGTGATGTGGATTTGCAACTTAGGCATGCAGGAACTGAAATATGTGTACTGTGGACAACATAGCAGCATTGGACTGTGACATGGTTATGTCACAAAACCAGGATCAGACCATGAGCTTTGCCCCAAAATAGAGAATTAAAAATCCTGTAGAGTAGTTAAGCAGCAGAAGTAGATAAAGAGAAGTTCCACAAGAAGCTCTAAGCAAAATACTTCCATCAGGGATTCTCAAGGAAAAAGTTAAAGGTTTTATTTTTCTCCCTTCTTCCCAAGACATTTCCTTGCCCTGCCCCCACCCCCACTCCCATCTCCTGATTTGCAGAGAAGCTACAACTCCCCATCACTCCTCCTAAAACCTAAAATCCAGTGAGGACTTTGAACTGACAATAAGAGTCACTTGGAGCAGTGGCTGCAGAAAGCACCTCTGTTCCCCAGGCACAGGGTGGCACAACTCAATGGATTAGCAAGGGGTGGAAGAGGAGAAGGTTAAAGGCTTCCCTTTGTCCATGCATGTTACTGCCATTTCTGTTTTTCCAGACTGGAAATCCTATCATTGCCTAAGGCACCAGGCAGTCACCCCTGTATGAGTGTCATCATCTACACACTTCAGTAGGAGAGAATAGCAGTAAGAGGCTATGGAGAAGGAAAAGGTGCTTTGCTTTTAATCTTTTAGACTGCAATAGCCATAATTGCCTTTTCTATATAGTTTGGCTCTAGTTTGCCACAGTATTACAGTGAGAAACATTGGGCTTGCACTGATTTTTACACACAAATCTTAATGACTTCAATTGCTGCTAAGGATTCAGAATGGTGGCAGGATGTGGCCATTCACCATAAAGACCCTAAAGCCTTCATAATTACATGAGTATACAGAATATTTATTATAGAGGCTGTGCCAGGCCTCTTTTGTGAGCTGCCCTGGGTCTGTTCTCTGAGCCACAGCAAGCAAGAAGTTTAAATGAAACTGCTCCCAAGTTTCTGAAATGGTTTAATAAAACATATACTGACTGTAATATTCAGTTTATAGTAGAAAACTATTGCCCCTTGGTTTGAAAAATGACCTCTAGTTGGCAATTTTACTCTCAGCTTCATAGATTATAGTCCGCTGTTGGTCATTTTCTCAATCCACAGGGCAATACTTTTCCATAACAAGCTCAAACTGCAATCAGTATTTGTAGGCTGTTACACAAGTTGAGGATAATATGTCTCAACACATTCTATTATATGACTAAACAAAAGAAATAACAACCTGGTGACACAGACATATGGAGAAAAGCGGAGCTATTCTTCTAATGCTGAGATAGCAGAAAAACATATTTCTTTGTATTGTGCTAATTTGTATTAAATTTCATGTCTTCAATACACAATAATCTCTAATTTGATTTTTTCGTTAATAGTGTTTTGGTTTATGTTGCCTTATGTCTATTCTTATTTTAATGTAAAATGACAAATACTAAATTCTATTAGTATCAGATTTTAGGAATGACTAATAGCGAAAGATAACCTAACATTGTAAAATCACATTAAAATGTATTCACACAGATATGTAAAAGATCATTTGCTCTTGGGCTAACAAAACACACATTCATAAACTTATGAGTTTGATATTAGGAAGTTCCTATACAGTGTAGTAGATGAGTTGCAAGTGATTGCTTCAGCACCCAGCTGTCGTACATAAATACAACTGAAACACCACATTTTGAAAAAACAGTTCCCATATCAGATAATCAGAGAGAAAAATTCTGTTGAGAAGAAGCCTCAGACCTGGAAATGAGGGAGATCTGGAGCCTGTTCCAAGATGTGCCCTGCACAGCTCTTCCAGTGACCCATGTTTGGAAAATCATCCCCCCTTCCCAAACCACAGTTGCTCTGACCTGCAGGACCAACACAGCTTACCTGGCTGGCAGGAGCGTGGCGAGGTTTAATTCTTTAATCGATGGATGATGAAAGCTCTTGTAGATTCTCCTCTGTAAATGCAAAATATCTATAATTACAACCCTAATATTCATCCCCATCTTAAAATAAAACTCTAAGTTTAAAATGTGACACCCACCCGCACTCAGAGCCAAAGGGAACAACCTCCTATGCTGAGGACAGAGCACTGAAGCAGAAAGGAGCATTTTGATAACTTTCCTCTAGAAATTACGAGTTTCCTGTCCTTTAAACAAACACACCAGATTTCCTGGAGATCTAGGATGGGGCAGAAGGGCGAATCTTGGCTGAAACCTACAGTAAGATCCATAACACAAAAAGGTTCATTGCAGATCTGTACAGGTGGCTTCAGAACTATAAGCACCCATATCATGGCATTTTGGGATATTAAAGGGACAGATAATTCTTTTTTCTTCATTTTCCACTACTGTTCCTATATTGTTGCTCCATCACAGCTTCACCTGCATTCTCTAGCTGGAATTTAAGTGGTCTAGATTAATTTAAACATGTAGAGACTACATCCAGAAGCTTTAAAATATTTGAGCTAAGAATGTATTCGAATGATTACCAGAAGATGATGGCTCTTTATCTTACAAGTCTTCTAGGATTTCAGATGTTTAACTCATTAACAATGTTTGCTGCATTAGATTTTGGATTTTTTATGATTTTAGAAGAAAGATTTTCTAATACAGAAAAAAAACCACCAGCAGCTTTCTTTTCTTTCCCCAACATTTTTCATTTTAGGGTAATAAAAGTGACACATATGTGCCATAATGTAATGGATTAATTAAGGAATATGATGTTTATCCTAGGTCCTGAGTTGTACATCTTCATAACTCACTCATAAAAATTAATGTATTATACCACGCTCCAGAATGATATATCTATTTTTACCATACCTGTTGAGAATAAACTGTTCTAAATTGGATTATCCTGATATGCAGAGAAAAATGTTAAAATTACATTGTTATTTTAAGAATTTACATTGCTGTGTATAAGAAAGCATAATCTTCACACTGTGCTTTTGAACTGTCATGTTATTCACTGTTACAAAATCATAATTGCTGCTGCCACACCTAAAATCAAATGCAGTGCACACTTTATTTCTTCATACACTGCATTTCCTGTCTTGATCACAAAACCACATACAGTATATTTTTTGGCCTATTCTTTCATTATTGACTGCTTCTGTACATAAGCAACACACAACTATGCATGCAAGGATTCATAAAGCCCTCATTCTAAAATCAACAGATGAAAAATCCCTAAATAATAATGTACAGATGTTTCATATTTAAATGAGCTACTGGCATGTAATGCTGCCAATCATGCCAATGCATGCAGTAAAATTGGGGAATTTCAAGGTACTCGGCATTTACAAACTTTTTTTTTTAAATCAAAAGATCACTTGGGGATAATAGAAATGACAACTCTTCAATAAATATATAATGATATATTTCTGATGTTCTCTTGAAATTCCTGTGATTGGTCAACTACACTGTATTGTTCTATACCAACTCCTCTTTCTTTTACCTCAAGAAAGTTGATTTTGCTGTCCTTAAACTGCAATACCTCACTAAAAGTAAATTATCTGCATGTTATCTGCAGAGCAATCCTCTTCTTGAATACAAGACAGAACATCAGAGTTTCTAATCCTTCACAAATAGAGCAATTCACATCCACTGTATGTTTTACTGTAAAGACAGAGTAATACAATATGTTTGATAAATCATGTATGTGTCTGTGTACAAAGAAAAAGGTTTATCTCTTCTCCTACAAGATGCATCCATTTTAAAGCATGCACGCACTCCCTATGCTGGCACTGCAACAATCTTTAGAAGTTCTATAATAGAGACATCTAAGTTTAAAAAATGAAGCAGCTCACAGGTCAAACAAGTTCCTGATGAGAAGTGCTTAACCAGAAATATTATTCCACTGATTGTAAGTTTTCATCCATACATCAAACCCTGGAGTCTATTGATTAAATAAAACTGATCTTTTTTTATTTCAAAGCAAAAGAGAATTAAATCATCCCCATTGTTTTCCCTTTGTTTGGAGCTATCACGTTGTGCAGACTGGCCATGAGTCCTGCTTATAATTACAACATCCTTTAGGAGAGCTTATTCTGCAATGACTGATCACAGGTTTCTTGCCTCTTCCTATAAATTTTCTGCTCCTGGTCATAATCAATGGCATTTGATGGCCCAATATTCTGATCCAATGTGGCAAGCGATATGATCCAAGAACTGCTTAGAAACAATAAATTAATTCGCTCCAGGAAATTTAGGATCAGGACAACTTTAAGTATATGTAAATACAAGAATTTACTGCAATTATGCTGGCACATCTTCCTACTCTCATACCTCTTTTCTACTGCATAATTAACTGCGTCATGCCTTAATTTTGCTTGCAATCCTATATAAAGGAATCCAGGCCAGACAGCCCTCGTAAAGCCTTACCAAAGTCAAGGTCTGCTGGCTTAGAGAACAGAGGGTCTCTTTCAGCAAAACACACCAAAACACTGCAAATCTGTGTACTGCTGAGCCCCAACCTGGCATTGCCTGGGCTCTGAAGATACCATCGAATGCTGACATAGCATGAACGTGTACCAGATTGCTCTGAAGAGCATCAACAGGTGGATACAAAACTCCTCTTGGAGTATAGTTTTGTCTTTCCTTTTGTGCAAAAATGTCCAAGTTCACTTAATGGCTCCTATGGGCTACTGTTGTGTCCAAGTCAGCCTTCAGCCTGCTCCCAGCCTACCTGTGTAGCGCAATCATGCTCTGACACTCAGCTCATAATGCAAAGTGGCCAGAAAACCCTGCATCAGGGATGTGGTTTCCATTCTGGAATGTGATCGCTGCAAGGCTAAAATGGCAGCATCCAATTTCACTTATGTGTTCCACCCCACACTTACAGGTGAAAGGACACGTGGTAAACTCAGTTCTGCTACTGTATGTACACATCATTTAGCAAATTGTACTAAAGTATTCTGAATATTTTTTAAAGGCAAGGAATTTTAATGTACTTTGGATCTTCTTTAAATTAGCATGACAGAGTAGAGTAAATGTAAAAATAGTAATAAAATATTTTTTAAAAAAAGAAATTTATTCCCTGTTAATTATTTCATTGTCATGGAGTTTCAGAACTGCAGAATGATGAGTAAATACAGACCTCTATACAAGTGAAGAAGGCTACATCCTCCCGCCTCTTAGTCTTTTTCTGCTGGAAATCAGTAGTTCAGCACCAGCAGAGCAGAGAACCTTGTTTCTGCCAAATAGCACTAATTTCTGCCCATAGTGACATTGAGAAGAGGATGAATCAAGTCACAGGGGTAAGAAACCTCTTTGCTTGTGATGTGGCTGTCACCAGTAAAGATGAGTTTGTAACACCCTCCAAGCATCAAAACGACACACAAAAGAAACACTAAAAAAAAATAAATCCAACAGATAGTCTTGCAAAATATATCAATGCAGTTTTCCAAACTGAAAAAACAGAAGTCAGAAGATCAAGAACTCACAGTTAGGATTTTCCCATTAACTAAAGAACATAAGGATTCTCCTGAAGTCTTTGATTGATATATGATCTTTTCTTTCTTTTCAGGCAGAACAGCTGTCCAGTGAACTAGAAGAAATAGCCCTGAAGACAGCTTTGTGCATGATATGACTTTGAGAGGGAAAATTATCCCAATGCTTTAAATGAAACATCCAATAAAATAAACTTTAAAAGTATCATCCATGAAAGAATTTTTCTTTCCATTTGACCAATGTTATCATCTGGGATGGGGGTCTTGCAGTGCCTAAGACCAAAGAGAACAGGTATGTCCCTCAAAACTGGATTTGGAATTAACCTAACTAAAAAGATGCATTAAGTATTTTTAATAGAAGGGTAACTGGGCAAATGGAGAGAGAAAAAGAATTTTCTAAAGGTTGTCAAGACACAGTGACCTGAGGTGTATTGTAACTTCCTTCATTCTCCTTGGTAATGTAGTTTTTCAAGTAAGGTGAACACTTGTATCTGCCACAGTAACCACATGCATAAATAACTCTACTATGCTCAAAAAAAATCCCCAAAGCAAAAATAACCAACACAAACCTTCTCAGCAGAAGCACCTGGTACAAATTTGTGTAAATTTATTCAACCTAATGGAATTATGTAAATTACACAAATGGAGGCCTACAGCCACTGTGATAATTCACTGAAGTTATATCCAGATTAGAGAAAAAATGGCATGAAATGGAGCCTTTCTGGAGCTTGCTCTAGAGCTGTGTTTTGGAAGCACGGAAAGGGGTCAAGAAAAGACCCTTAGAGAATGAACAACCACAATGCTCAGGTGAAAACTTTACATCTTTCTCATTTTAAAACACATCTCATCATGACACTTTAAGTGTGTGGATGAGCACTGATGGATGCTGTCATACATAGACAGGAAGAGTAATTAAAACTGTACTTTCCTTGGAGTAACCAAATCCAATATAACACCACCAGCAGCAACCAGGACATCAGTGGTTCAACTACATGCCCTCCAAAGGCTTGTTGAATTTGCCACATAGGCTGTGTTCTCCAATAATTTGGCCAAGTCCAAACAAGGGCCCCTACACATCTGATATAGGATAGGATAGTTCTTGGCTTAGAAACACCTCACAGAAGAGCATGATAACCTTCCACTCATCCTATCCTAGTGGCACTTGAATCCTTAACCTAAACCTCCTTGCTCACCCTGCCCAAAACTCTTTCCATACAATGGATCTGTCCTCAGCACTCTTCCGACTTTCACTCCTCTCCAAAACTAGCCCTTCTTTCTTCACCAAAACCTTCCTGAACAGATCCCTCTGAGTATACTTACTGCAGAAGCTAATTACAATTAAAGGAGATCTTTAGCACTGAGAAACTACAGAGACAGGTACACATCTCATACGTTTGCATAGCCGGAAATAATTTCTCTCCCTTCCCTTGAATAACTTCAATGCCCTTCCTTCCCTATCCCAACCACCCTCCTTTATCTCTGATTCTGGAGTCTTCCTCCTCCCCCCACGTAAACTGGCATTAATCCTGTGCCTCAGTGGTGTTCCCAGGAGCTGTTGACATCTGCCCGCTCTTCTGCCACCTCACCTGCCCCCTCCCCTCCCATTACTGAGTGCCAGCCCCTGCTCTCACACAGATTTTAGATCCACAATTTTCAGAAATCCTGCTCCACGGGATTCCAACAACAGAAGAACAGGAGATAAGAACATAAAAGCATCCTCAATGTGGTGTCCCATCAGGAAGCCAACTAAATCTGATAGACACTGTCCTCTCTGACCCACAAGCAGGAGATGATGGAACATTTAGAGAAAAGCAGTTCAGAAAACAAATTTTATATAGTCTGTAACCAGCCAGCACCACCCAGCAAACAAAAAGCATTTGCCCAGGTTTTGACTTTTGAGGTAATCAAACAGCACTTAAATAAAAATAAAATAAAAAATTTCCACACATACACATCACATATATATTTATATTTCTCTCTCACTTTTAGTTTGCAGTGACAATCAGCAACTATTTTACAGAGAAAGACTCTAACAAGCTTACAGGATGCCTTTAGTAATAAGATAATTATTTGTAACTCTATAAAGAATTATAATTTTTAATTTAAAAAGAAATCAAATAAAAACAGCTTTCATCTTTCCTACCATGTGAAGAAAACATTCTCTGCCTACAACTCAAATTATCATTCTCTCCTTTGTGCAAAATGAATTGACCCAGAAAACTAAAAGGGTAAGAACCCATATTTGCTGGGCTTATTCAGCAGCCAAAAGTTCATGAAAAACACTGTTGTGTATCACATAGCAACCACTTGATGCCTATTGTTAAAATACAGTAGTTATTCAAAAAGTAAAATCTTGCATTCTCAAATAAGAAGCCAGGCTGCAATGTGTGTTTACGGTTTTGGGGAAATAGTCATCTTGCCATTCTCTCTTTTTTCCACAGTCTTGGCATATTTGGTCAGCTATGCAATGTGCAGTTACCCACAGGAAAGAAAAGGAACACGAGAATTTTCCTCCAGTGTTTAGCTCAGAGGACAATGTCCATTCAAAGCAACACTTGAGATCACTGTTAAGAGAGTTAACATGTGCTCTATTTTTATCCACCCACACTTTCAGTAAAAATGTAATATTCCAGAGGAAGGGCATGAGGGAGAAAGGGAGAGAGGCTTCTGCTTTTTGACTGGGCATTACAGTTGCACACTTTCACCTGTTCTGAAAGCAAGCTGCTCTCAGAGAGTCTCTTACACATGTATGAGTGTCCACATTGCTACTGCACGTTTGCACTTCTGCCCAGCACTGTTACCTGTCACTACAGCTGAGCAGAGGGATGAATTTTACAAAGATCTCCTTCTTTACCTTTCCTCCAAGCCTTTTGTGGTAGAATATGATTTTAAAATTAAAACTTATACAGAAGGAAAGAAAGTCAGCTCTGGAGTCCGAAAAATATCAACAACTTCTGTTAAATGGAACTTATGGTACTCTAAAATATTCAAAAAGCAGTGGCAGATCACTTGTAGCTTTACCAGATTTCCCTAAAAGCTGAGAGTCAGTCCTTGGTTTGTCACAACTGCATGGGACTGTCTATTTAAACTACCAAAGCAAGACCAAAAGGGTTCCCCTGAAACAACTGCTGGAAAAGATGAAGGAAAGAATACAAAAGGTATAAACTCCCTTCTAAGTTTTATTATGTGCTATTAAACAAATAGTACAACTTAAAACTTCAAGATAATGGCACTTTTGATACCAGAATGGAAAGGCCGCCTTGCTTAGCATAACTTTGAGATATTTCATCAAGGCTGTGTGCAAACAGGTGTGTCACGCTTTTTGCTAGTGTTAAGATGCTTGTTGAGATTATTCTCTTATTTAAAAGAGTGTTTAAACTCCTTTTGATTTGTTAAAATAAGATAGTGCCAGAATGTAGATTAAAAGGGGGAAAATGTGTGAACACAGACTTTTTGCCGAGAACCTTACTTTGAGCCCAGCTGTATCCAAGTATTTGTGTGCTTTTTCCACAGTCCCTGCAAAGAAAGTTGACTGACAGGCAGCAAAGCTCAGGTGAGTGCATGAAGCTGCCGAGGAAAAAGAGTGAGAATGAATTAGGGTCCCAGGACCAAAGAGATGGGCTTTAGGATTTGAAAGGTCTGGTTATTTCCAAAACAAAACGGAAAGCATGGATGGGTTGAAGCTGCAGCTCACTTGCTACAAGTGTTTCTGCTTGCCTTAGCCAAGTCCTTATTGCAGGTCAGAGCAGATGCAAAAATCAGCTTAACTGCACACCTTACAAAATATATATTCAAACACAAGTATATATACAATTAAATATTTCAGTCTAGGGTGGATCAGTGTGTACTTCTAGACAGTGATCGCCTATATGAAGGAAACACTCGGTTTGGCCACTGGTCAGTGATCTGGCCAGGACAGGATGAGTTCATTACAAATGGCCGTTGAACAGCTGTAGTTAAACAGTACAATCATGTAATTTATCAGCATGCTAGAGGAAACAAAGGCCAAGCCATTACATCCAATGCACAACTAAAAATTTAGAATTTTTTTCCCCAAAACAGTATATATATATAAAGGTACATATGGAAGAATAATGCAGAACTCGTCAAGCACAACTCAAATTCTCCTCTGAAAATGTATGCTCCTCTCAGAAACAGATTCCCAGCACAGGGACTGGTAATTTATGATCCACCAAAATACTCTGTTGAACAAAAAAAAGTAATACCTACACCATGCCTATGCAAATCACTAAGAATAAGTGACTCTAAGGACCAGTAAGAACAAAGCCCAAAACTCCTATCAAACATTATTTGAGGTTTGAAAAAGTCAAGACAAAGTGTAATTTTTTTTAAATGGGGATAAATTGGGATTTCTGTAACAATTGACTCATTTTGCCTGCTTTTATCTAAGGATCTCAAAGAGCACTCCAAGTGTTAATTAAATTACAAAGCATTTTTGAGACAGGTAAATGGTATTATGCCCACTGGGGAACAGAGAGAACATTTATGTTTCATTACTAAAGTCACACAGTAATTCAGTGGCTAGTAATATAACCCAAGAATTACCAGTTGCCACTTCTACTCATTGACTTGATGGCCTCACAAGAGATAAAATTAGCCTTAAAGGCCAAAAATAATTTCCTCTTGTGCTTTTCTATCTTTCCAGAATAGGCCAAGATTTAAAAAAATTTATTTTCTTCTTCTGCTTACTGGGAGGCCTTTCTTTCAGAGTCACACAAAGGAAGCCACTTCCTAACTTACCCAAGTGTGTTAAGGATCACAGTACAGCAATATGGGTAGGAGCTTAAACAAGGGCAGTGAACTGTAAGGGTGCTCTTATTAACAGTTCCTGCACTGGCCCCAGGGTCCTCCTCTCCCTCCTCTAACCAGCCTTACTCCCAGAGGTGACACACCAGAGTCTCTATCCCATCAGAATGGAGATGGAAATATGTGCAGATGAAATAATCCTTTGCTGGCCAATTCACTGACTTTAAATCTGACTTTACCAATAAACAGACATAAAACTACGCTGATTAACCTGGTGCACTTCATACAACAACCTCTCACTGAAAGAAACGACATAAGAAGCAACCAACCAGGCTCTGAAAATTCTTTAGACCATGGAGAAGTCTGTTCTGCAGTCAGCCACATCTATTTTGAGTTGCATATACAGAGATGAGAGAGACATATTTCACTGACCATTCTATTCTTAGTCAAAAAAAGGAAGGCACCATTTTTCATTTTGGCTTGGTCCTGACTAGCACAACTGCAGGATCCAGGAGTAATAAAGCAGTAAGGTATAATGCAATCTGCACAATAGACTGTCCAGTCACTTACAGTGCAACCTAAGGCATCTCTAATTCAAGACTGGTACAGCTGTGTTAGAGCTTTAACAAATTATAGCTCCATTAGTAAACTGATTTTGGAGTGATCTTTATAAAAGGCTTTTCTCTTTTGTACATGACCATTTACCACTAAAAACACGGAAGCGTCTCTTTGAACTTTCTCTAAACCTTTTAAATACAATGTTAAACCAAGAATTCAGGCTTTATTTCCCCTCTTATTTCTTGTTATGTCATGAAGAATCAGCTATGTGGAAGAGATGAGAATGTCTTTGATTTAAATGACCAAGACCTAAGATTGTCTTTACCGTGGCAGAAAATAAAGCTGCTGCATATATTTCCAGTGCTAGTACTGTTGTTATATGGCATGACAATCATCATCCTTTTTTCTTTTCCTAAAACTATGTCTAAAGAACCACACAGTTTATATACTGCATTCAAAATATTTTTCTTCGTTTACATTGATTGCATATTTCAAATCATGTTACAGCTGTATCGCTTAGCCTAAATCAAATAAGGAATCCACATAAATGCATACACACACTTAGCTTGTTTTTAGACATTGCCAGTATTGACGAGATTAAAATATTTTTCTCATTCATTATTTATTGTGATATGATGAAACAGTAAGAGTATGTATTTAACAGAACATCACAAAGTAGAGTTAAAATGTGGACATGCTGTTTCATTTTGATTTTACTGCGACAGTGTTAAGTATGTGACTCCCTGACTGCAATAATGACATCTCTGGGTGATGAAGATTTAAGATGCTTTGCGAAGATGCAGCGTTACCCAAACTCTTCAGCCATGCTGATTAGGAGCATTATTAAATAGATGAACCCAAGGCTGGAAAGAGTGCCATGACTAAAGTCCTGCCTGTTTCAGAGGACTGGGGGAATCAGTGCTTAGAGCAAGAGCAGCAGCAAATTCCCCCACTGCGTCCATCATGTATGTAACTGGAATGACCGGAAGGCAGTCACATATACATAACTCCAACACTTTTATAAGCAACAACACTTCTTGTTACCAAAAATGTGTCCCCTGGATAGTCTCTCTGCCTCTCAGGTGAACTGGTACTACCTGACAGCTGGAATTCGGGGTCAAGCAATGTTATATCTCAGTGACCCTCAAGCACAGGGCAGATACACATGAATTTGGTTGTCAGATGTGTGCACCTTGAGTTAAAAACCACAGAAACAGCACTGCACAATCCCAGTTTTCAGCTCACAGTTGGGCACCATTTGCATGTTTCTAGTGGCAAAAAAAAGGAAAAAAAAAAAAAAAGCAGCAAGGAAGTACCAAAGACCAAGGACCACAGCAAAGAAACTTAACCAAAACTGGTACTGCTGGGCAGAGGAGCAGAGAGCTTGCCTTCTGCAGTACGTGGCAGTATCTGGGTTAGAATGCAGAAAGAGACACATTTTAGCCCAAATGCTTATTCTTGCATAATACAATCTAAATATACCCGCTAAGATAAATACAGCAGAATAATCAGAAGGTACTGAATGCTTAAAACGCACCCTTAACAAAGCAAAACAATGTAATGCATATCTCTCTTTACGTGTCAAACAATTTGCCTAACAAATCATAATAATGCAGAATGCTATAAAATTCACCCATCAAGCCCAAATGCATGCACAAAGATTACCATGGCAAAGAATTTTGAATTTCATTAAATATGTTAAAGGCAAAAAAAAAAAAATTCCGCTTTGAAAAATAGTAATCCTGTCTTTCAACAAAAATATTACAGGAAGCTATGAATTTGGTAGATCTGAATAGGATGTTGGTACATGTTTTACTAAGGTAATATAATGGCACACTATTATTAGATCACATTAATCATTACTGTGCCAAAGGCACTGACAGCACCACTGAAAAGGATTGAAAGGGCTGGTAATGGATATAAATTACCCATTGTGTGATAAAAGGATTTTTACTAAGAAGGTAAGAATAAAACAGCAAATTTCTAATATAACTGTTGTGTAAAAACCAAAATAAAAGTAATCCAGTCAGTAATATCCACAAAATCAGAAAGTAAGCACTTTTGAAACAAGATAAAGTCACAATAAAAACTGTATACAATGTAAAATTAATTTCGTGGTGCATAACATTACTATCAATTTAAATAGTTTACATGATGACCTCTATGGTCAAGAGAAAGGTAAGCTTTGTTAATTAGAATCGAGTAGGAGCTTCTGCATATGTATTTTAAGTTTGTGGGCTTGGGAAATTTCCTTTTCTTTTTTTTTTTTTTTCTTAAATATACAGTGGCTTCATAACAGCCCCCCTGAAATTCAAGACGTGTTGAGAGTTTTCTGTTTTCTGCTTTAACATCACAACAAACAGCACATCTCTCAGATGGTTTTATTTGGATTCCAAATGCTATTACAAAATGAACCACGTCTTTGCTGAGCTATTTAACCATTTGATTGAAACCATTTGTATTACTAATTGTCCGGTTCTGTGTTCCTCCTTTACTCTGGCAAGTATTTCCTGATATTAGTAGGGATCAGTGAAGTGAATTGGTCAAACTACATCCTTATTTACAACATTAAAAAATCCACATATCTTCTCTGAAGTTGATGGAATTATTCTAGAATCAAGTCCCCGTAATTCTTTTTGAGTCAATTGTCTAGAATAAAATCCGGTAGCTCACATTCAATTAGTAAGTTTTAAAAATTGTGAGCCATACTCTTAAATGATATAAATTCATAAGTATGGACATCAATCCTGGAAACACTTACGTCTATACTTAACTTTACTCACGTGAGTGATTCCATTAGAATCAGTAATTCAATACCTGCTTATGCATTTGCATTACTGAAGCTTTAATATGCCTGGATATCCTCTCACTTACACCAGCTATAAATCAGCACAACTCCACTGAATCACACAATTTCTACTGATTCCCAACATATAAAAACGAATGGACAATCCAGTATAACAATTATAATAGAGAAATAACATAAGAATTTGATTTGGGAGCAGAAGCTATCAGAAATTTTGATTTAAGAATCAATTAATGCATGTAGAATGTGGAATTAATTATTAGTTATTTCCTAGGAAGCTAGACTTTTATTTCAAACTGAGGGCCAAATAACCCAATTCTGATTTCACACTTATTTCCACACCAATCTGATTTCTCAGACTTTACAGGAGCTTTTCTTCTCCACTGGAATAGCTCAGAGGAAAATCACATATACAATGTAGTACACCCCTCCACCCACTGATTTCCATGGGTGTTCTTCTCACGCTAATATACAACAGAATATGTTTTTTAATAATATGCATGAGATGTTCTATTCAACTTACAGGGGGGATGGAAAAAACCCAAACCCAAAAAGTGATAAAATGAATTTAATCAGGAATGTCATGGGGTTTTTTAAATCAGCAGTCTGATGATAAAGTAATAAATGATGATTCATCCCCAACACAATTATTACATATCAACTGCATAAAGATGAATGCTCATGATTTCACTAAGCAGACTTTTTTTCTTGAAAAAAAAATCTATTTGTAGCTCACTATACCCTGAAAGAACTACAATAAAGTTTTGCAAGACATAAACACTGTATTTTTGAAGATGTAAAAAAATGTGAGAACAGATTTTAAAATCTAATTTAGGTACTCTGTTTTAATATATTTTTAATATGGAAAAACAAACCTACGCTCAGATCCATAAGTAGAAGAAAATGTTATGAGAACAAGATAAGTAAGTATTCTTACCAGTTATTCTTAAGCCAACGAATCTGTTCCCCGGATGAGGAAATTCTTAAAAGACACAGGATAGGTACTGAAGGTCACAACTGTAAAAATAAAACCTGTGAGAAATTCAGTATATCAAAACTCAGTGTTTGAATCAGATATTTATGTTAAAATATTACAATTATTACAATGAGACCTCAAGCAGACAGACAATCTACAGGACAGCAGAGAGCATTAAGAACTAGAATATTAATGGGATTAACACCTTCTGTTTTTGAAGCCTTCATAATGTACGTGTTTGGTGGTCATTTCATATCGGGAACTGAAAACTTCTTTCAGTTCAGGACTGTTTTGAGAAGGAAAACCTCTCCTCAAGATAATGATGAGGAACAGAATGAAATTCTTCTGATCCTTTCCCCTAGACAGTACAGCAAAAGAGGACAAAACAGGATAAAACAAAAGTTGCATAGCATACTCCAGAAACCCAGTTATTCTCTTTGACATTGATATTCTAATCTTTCAAACTGAGTAAAAAGAGAACAGCTACTAATTGTATTTTTACTTTTTTTTAATTCCATTTTATAACAGAAATAAGTCCTTTGTAGATGATCTCATCTAATAAACCCTACTTAAAAGAGATAAGAGCCAGCAGTAAAAGCCAAGACAGAATACTTCCAAGATATTTGTCAGTAGTGAATTTAGGGCCATTACATTAGTAAGCAAAATAGAAACAAAAACAAAGGGCGTTCTTAGAGCAAAATAAAGTTCACTCGACTGAAGCTATAATCTGAAGAATTTATGACTGAGAATTCTAACTATGTTTATTCCTATGCATGTCTAACAAATGAAATTAAAGGTCACTTCCAAATAATACACTTTGTACATCTACATCAGCCAAACTCTTTCATTCAACAGGCTCTGAAACCCCAGTTCAAGCACCACAGCCTTGGGGCTTCACCTTACCAACACTGATTTCCCAGAGAAGCACTGACTTCTCTGCAGAGCCCCCCTGCCAGGCTGTGGTACAGAATTGCATCCTTCATTTCAGTGGGAAATAATTAAGAGCTTGGCCATTTTGCTGCATTTGGTTTAAACCGGTCAGCACCAGCAGGACCACGCTGCTGCACAAGGCCATTTGTTGACTTGAAGGGTAAACAACAGTTTTTAGGGCTTCTACTAATGACGAAAACAACATGAAGTAACTTTGAAAACAGGACTAAGCAGCACAGCCCAGTATTAGTGCAATACCAATCAAACACTTTTCATGTACCCTCTAAGGTCTCTCCAGCCTCCACCTTGTCCCGATTACACCCAATGCAAAACGCTACTGCAGTGTGTCCCACTTTGTCCATGCCACCTTTTCTTTTCACTTCTTTGGTTTCTCCACCACACCAAACACAGGCTACTTATTGTCACTGTCATGGTTTACCACAACACTTCCTGAATTCCACTCTTTGCTTGCAGTCTGAACCAGTCTTTGTCACGCTTTGAAATGTTCTCCAAATGATGATTCTGGCATACAGTTTCTTTGACATAGGAGAATTACCACAGCTAAAGCTTAAACCTCTCCTTTATAACTCACATTTCCACAGCAAACTGCCAACAACTGTGCAGTAGACACCTTTGGGTGGGTTTGCCATCCCTGCTGTTCCTCACATGTAGGAAGACTTTTTTTTTGCCTTCTCCTCATGCCTAATTTTCTTTCACATTCCTATTGTCTCTGGGTTTATACTTGAATTATGAGCCCCAAAAGGCAAAGTCTATCTTCTCATTAGACACTTTGTATTGAGCTGAAGGGGTGGTAGCCAGGCTCAAGGCATTACTCTCATTTCCTCTGGGTAAACCCAGCTAGAGGAGAAGCAAACCAATGGGAGAGTCGAGCCAAGCACCTGCAATGTTAACTGGAGAGAACAAAAAACCCTTTGTAAATTGTTAAAGAAAACCCTTCTCATCAGATTAGGTCTTCCCAAATATGAAGTCATATTTAGACAGGACTCAGGTCCCATTTATAAAGGCCCATACAGTTTTCTTTTAGAATTTAAATAAGTGTATTTCAGTTACAATATTTGGACGCATAGGAAAAGCAAATCCCTGGGCTGCCGCAGATAAACATAGGTTCCATCCAACATTTTCAGTTGCACAGTATCTGAAAACAGTGACAGCTTGTTTGTCTGGAATTTCTGCTGTTGTTGATGTCTTAAAGCCTCAAGATATACCTTTCTAGTGTTTCCTTGCAGCTCGTTCAATGTAAGAAAACCAAGAAACAGAAACAAAGAGGATAATAAACTGTTAGGTTTCTAAAAGATGTTATCTCACTAAACAGGTTCTTAGTACTCCTACACTAACATCACAGACTACATTTTTGCTATGCTATTACAAGGCTACTTGTGTTTAAAAAAAAAAAATTCAGATTTTACATACACGCTCATGACTTGCAAAATTCTAGGAATGATTCTCAAGGGGCTTTCACTAAGATGCTTTATAAATTCTGATGACAGACAGAACAGAGTAAGGCTTCATCTCTTAAAGTCCTGTACTGATTTGTTTGGAGGCTTCATGTCATTGATCAGCATGTCAATGTCTCTTGCAATCTGCTTTCCAGTTCATGACTGAGAGTGAACCCCTCAGGTTTAAAACCTTAAATGATTTAAGGTCTGTGATACATAACCTTATGAACAAATTGGGAAAATCTGTAGCTTTACACATTAAACTGTAACAGAAATGATTTAAAGCCTTATAAAAAGGTATTTTACTTACCTGTGCTAATATTATTCTAACACATTTGACACTGACTATGTAAAGCAGATATTTTAAAGGTACAGGCAGCAAGCTGCACAGAAACAAATTAAGACAGTTCCACTTAGGTCAAATTGGGCCAGTTTACCAGTGTCTAATACACTCCCTGGCATTAAAAAATGGCATCATGAACCCTCACAGACCAATTTATCATGGTAAGCCTCCCAGAGTAACATTCCTGTGCAGCTGTGCTCAGCTCAACTAGTGATTCTGTTTCCCCTGCACACCTCTACCCACCAAAGAAGAAAAAAAAACCCAAAGACCTTCAGAAAGAGGAGGATGAAAAAGGAGTACTGTTGAGACATAACTAGGGTATAATGGCACAATTTTTGTTATTCTTGAAACATGCTTATGCAGATCATTCCTTGAAATGAATTAGAGACATGAAAGGGAGAAAGTAATCTCATGCCATGATGAGTGGGGGACAGAAGGATTTCTGCAGGTTATGGACAGAAATCCAATACACAGCAAGGGAAAAGAGAGGTTTGAGCATGGGCTTGTTCTGAACTTTCCGCCAAATACTGAGGTTAAAAGGCTTCGTTGCAAGGCTCTTAGCACCACATCCCATTCCTGTTCAGCTCAATGTTAAACCCCTGCTAATCTCAAGGGGACAAGGCTTGGGCCCCCTGTAAACAGCATACCCTTTTCTGATGGAATGAGGTGTCATGTTTAAATAATTATTCCCTATCAGCTGCTTTCTGAGGGCCTCTTGAATTGCCATGGCATAGCTGCTCTCACCCCAGGCACATGAGAGATGCAGGGACAGGGGCAGTGGGCAGGGGAAGGGGCTCAATGACAGCCCAGCAGCCGTGCAGGACACCCTTCACAGGCCTCCATGTGAACACGGCAGTCATCAGAGATGCAGGATGGGGCCGACGGGGCCTTAAGGGTCCACTTAGTGTCACTGGGAGTTACATGCACAAATGAAGAGAGATAAACAGTCCCTAAAGCGGGATGCTGGAATAAATATCAGTGTTTTTCCACTGTTCCCGAAAAACATAAGAGCTGACACCACTTTTCTCAGGCTGGGGCATGGTTTCCACCCGTGCCACCATAGCCTCCCAGTTGAGTCCCAGCCATGCACCAGTCCTCCTTTACAGCTCTGGTGTCAGACCTTCCTCGTGCACCCTGCCCATGCACCCAGAGATCTCCAGCACATAAAACTCTCTGCCTTTTTAAATAAAAGACATTTAAAAACTCAAATCTCACCACTACAGGATTTGCCCATGTCTCCTGGCAAATCTGTGGCGTTTGATCTAACATCCTTTCAGGGAAGTTCCTTTACATCACCAGGATCACGAGACAAACTATGACTCTCATATTCCCTTCTGATATAAGTAAGCAAGAGACAGCACAGAGAACAGGGCAGGAATGCACATCATTTTAACTCCTGGGGAGCCAAGGGCTTCGCAATATATTTTATCAAAGAGGCACAACTATCTTCAACTCCTTAGGTGTTTGGGGGTTTTTTTCTACACATCTTTGCTTCAAACATCCTGCTTTGCATTTGTCTTATACATCTTTCACCTTGCTGTGTTCTTTGGCACTAACACCACCGTTAACTTGCCCCTGTTAGAGGACTAGTCACTGGTTGCAAAGTTAGTCACTTCACCGTGGTGCTGGTCCTGCCTCTCATGCTCAGGCCTCATCCAAAGCCCTGACAGCCATGGGACATGGCTTAACTCGGCGGTGGCTGCTGCAGACCAGTTCAGCACAATTGCTAATGACGCTCGTACTGATGGTGGTGACCATGGTCTAACTATGACTTGGCACCTGCCACTGTGGACTTGGAAAGGGGTCAAATCCCACCCCAGGGGCCACACTGTGCCTTGGGAACACACAGGCACCCTTCCCCTGGTGTCAGCAGGAGCTCCACATGGCTGCAGTTGTGTCGTCCTCCAGTAACCACACACCTTGGGGGAAACCCTGCCCATTGCTAAAGTGGGGATTCCAGAGGGAAGGGCAGGATCATCCCAGGGCATCAACCCCAGGAGACAGCACCTGCTGCCCTCCTGCCCCAGCACTGCAGAGCAGGGGAGTATTCAGCCGCTGCTGCACATGCCAGACCCCAAGGACAGCATTTCCCACCTGGGATGTCCCAGGACCCGACACACAGCTTCCCTGGACAACACCCCCTGGGCCAGCTGGCACCCTTGGACTGCCCTGGGTGGCTGCAGAGTAACACCCACCCCCTGAACCCCTGCCCCATGTCCCCAGACACCTGTGGTGAGGCTGTGCTCCACACAAACACCCCAAGCACTAGCTTTTCTCCACCTGGAGTTCTACCTCTGGAAAGATTTGTTTAAAAAAGTAAAAGCTGGGTCAGACAGCTGCCCACTGAGCTCCAGTACAGGTGTTTAAAAAGGGCCAACTTAACTTTCCACCTATAAAAAAAAAAAAAAAAACTTTGCTCAGAGGAAAATTGGATACCTGTGCTCAATTCCTGCGGGTGTTCTGGATGCACAGGATGAACAGACATTTGTGGCAATCTGATTGAGTTGTAAGAAAACATTATGAATTTAAAGTAGTACAAAAAAAGGTTTCCATCACCTCTGTGCCTATACCATGACACATGCATCTTAATATATTACATAATAAAAAAGCCATGATGTTCTCAACCAATCAAATTATGCTACTGTCTCTTTAATAAACAAATCCATGTGCACATTAACAGTGTTGAAAATTCAATTTAAACTCTTTGTCTGTTGCTGCTTACTCTAAAGATGGTCTTTCTTAAACAACAGAGCACCAAGGAGTCGTTAGGGCTCTCTCTTCATTACTTCAAAAAACCAATCATTAGACACCAGAGTATATACGTAATTAGAAAATCACTTCCTTTGCAATCCAAGCTAAGTAGTTTACATACTGTAATTACAGGGACAAAATCAATTTTTAATCATTTCACTGATTGGGCTCATCAGCTCTGTGGGAACATTGTAACCTGCTTGTTGTGCAAAAGCAACATCTGGGCTAAAACAATTACCCTTTGTTTGCTACAATATTCCTTAAATCTTTTTGCTTGCATAAAAAAATGAAAACACGAAGACAAGATATTTCGATGTCTTTTTGTCCTTGATCAACATATATCCTAAAGTACTACTTGCAATGAGAGTTTAATGTTCCTCAGAATTTACAGTTAAACAGTACACTTCCAAGGAATGTATTTTTTCAGGGAGATAAAAGTATCTGATTGTTTTAAAGAACCATTCAGCTGGCTAATTGTTCCATAGCTAACACATGGTATTCAAACAACCCACACATTACAAAAGCTCATCTGGATAATAATGGGCAACTATTATTGCAATGGTTTACACTTTTCTAATACAAATGAATGGATTTTATCAAAATTTGAAAAAAAAATCTAAGAAGCTGGGTATGTGTGAAAAATAGATGGTATGAATTGGCAAGGCAAGGCTAAGCATTTTGTTCTCTTAATAGGAAATGACCTCATTTACACTGGAGTAATAATTAGTACTGCTTCACTGACAGTTAAGAAAAAAAAGTTTCACAGTATAATAAGGCAGCATCTCCTTTGTTAAGATCTACATTGATTATTAACCCTTACCAAGAAAACCCAAATTTAACTCTGCACTGTGTGTGCTAGTGCTTTTTTTCAGGCAAAAAGTAAGAGGAGGAAAAAAAAAAAAAAAAAGGGGGGGAAGGAGGGGAAGAGAGCACAAGCTAGAACTAAGGCAGGATCCCAACCTGCACCCACCAAAACCAGCAGCTGCTGCGTGGTTGGTATCACAGTGAACAGGATAGGATATCAGGGCTTGTTAAGTGAGGGTATTGATGTCTGAAATATTTTCTACTTGGTGAATATTTAATAATAACTCTTACGGAGTATATTTGCTTTTGCCTGGATTGGGAAGCAAGCACTCATCAGGCTTGTTCTGTGCTTCAGATCTCATCATTCTGAGCACCAGATCCTACTACTTGCTGTGGTGCCACAGGGATGCCCCAAGAGAGGAAGAATTGCCTATCAATTACCTCCACTGTCACCTCTTCTCCCTGCTAGAGGTCCCGGTCCTGGGGACACAGAGCAGGCTCAGTCTATGCTAGAACACCCCAGAGGCTGCTCTGTGTCCCCCCTGCACGTGGCCTGCCCTCCCTCCAGATCCTGCTCAGCCCAGACCTGGTGAGGCACTTGGGGACAGAGGCTCTTCTGCCGGCCAGGGACCCAGTCCATGGAAAGCTGTTGTGCCAACAGAGTAGGTGGGAGTCCTGCAACTACCCAGAGATCAGGCAAGCTACAGACAATGGCAGCCCCAGCTCCTCACACATGCCTGTCAAAGGAACCCTGTTTCTGAATAATTTACGCAACATTTAGGTGAAAATATTTTGTATTTTATTCAGTAGATGCCTTTTTTTTTTATAATGAGGCCCTCATTAAAACCAATATGTGTGTCATATTGTCAGGCAAATATATGTTAAAATGTCACTTTGAATATGAACTAATACATTTTTAGGGGCTTGACTCATTAAAGGAAACTATAAGCAGAAGAAAATCTCTGTGGATAAGCCTTTAAGAGCTGGACAGGGAACATTTTCCCATCCTGCAAGAAGTTTGAGATTTTTTTATTTCCTTTCCCCTCTGCATTTCAGAGAAATTACAGTCTTACGAGGGCTTCCATGAAAATAAAAGTTGAATAAACCAACAAGATGGCCCCGTCATTCTCCTTTTTCCTCCCCTCCCACCCACCGCTTTCACAGGACAGCCAAGAGTGCAGCAATGCTGAGGTTTTGGACTGGCAGGTCTCACACCTCACCTGAACGCACCCACTCACAGCCCTCTTCAGTAACATAACTCAGTATCCACTGGCCAGACAAAAATGCCTCCATGCAAAGCTATACCAGAAAGGCACATCAGGGCTTCAGACATGCCCTGAACAGCCCCTCAGAGAGCACAGGTCCTTCCCCCTTACCAGATTTGATGAAATTCAATCCAAATTCATCCATTTCTGAATAAAAGTAGTCAAAATTGACATGTTTCAACTCAAGCATTTGGTCAGAGTGCTGACAGTCAGGACCAACCATAATCCAAATTTACTTGGGTATAAGCCCACAAAAGTCCTCAGGAGTGATCTCCATCTTCATGCTCAGGTTGCAAGCGCAGACCAAAGATAACAGAGGAACAACCAGCAAAAAGCTACAAATTAAACACAACCAAAAAAAGCAGAAGTATGCCCCTCGCAGATCCACAATAAACATTGGCATATCAACACTGACGAAGGCCACAATTATTTTCGTCCGCTGTGCAGATGTTCCAAAGGAACACAACAGCTGTGTTCAGGCAGCAGTGCCAGCAGAGGGGCAGTGCAGGCCCATCTCGCCTGTCCTTCATCCCTCCCCTTTACTCCTTCCTCAATGTGCAGGACAAGCCCTTCTGGTCACGGCTGAGAGGGACTCCTGAGAGCAGCCCCCTCCCAGAACAGCAGCCTCCCAAAAGCTCTTCAAGACAATGTTACGTTGTTCCCAATATTATGCATTATTTTAAGAGGACTGGCATCTGAAACCCACTTCCAACAGGCAGCAAAACAGATAAAACTGAACTTTTTTGCTAAAATCTACACAAAAACTTGGGGTAGGACAAGCACACATGAGCAACCCAGCTTCAACACAAAACATTCAGTGGGACAGTTCTTCAGCCACCTAACAGAAAACAGCCACGTGAAAGCCCCTAAAATGAACAACCTTAGATTCTTTCAGAGTCTTCCCTAGCATCTGCAGGACTATTTCAATTCAGTTCGCCTCTGCACTTGTATGAGTTACATGCAATTAATTGCAAAAGTTAAATGGTTTGCAGGACCAAGCCCACTGCCTTTTAATTACTGAAAAGATTTCAAGTTTTTCTTTATTTGTGCTCATTTAAAGACAGATGTTACCGGCAGGATTTTGGTATGGAACAGTAAGGGGGAAAATCAGAATCTCCAGTTCTGGTACTGGGGTGTCTCAAAAGCACCTCTGTTGGGAATAGGTATGTGTCAAAGGACAAAAGGCAGTTTTGATGTTTATCTAATTCCATGCCAGCACCTTATTATAACCATAATTGAAGTTTGTGGCAATTAAAAAAAAAAAAAGATACAATAATATGGTCAGGTGTTAAGGGAGTGTTGGAGTGTGGGAGAGTTACCAGGGTGTTGGAGCCTAATTGTCACCAGGAACAACTATCCACTGATTCACAACTCAATCCTATTTCTACTAAACAATCTTCAATTCACAGTTTTTAAAGAAACTAAAATATAAAAAAAAAGTACGAAATGATAGCTGGGAAAAAACATTTTTCATTCCTAACTATCTTGTTAGTGTATCAAATTACAAAATGCCATCTGAGGCAGTTTTTACCACATCACATCAGAGGGCATTTCATAAGTGATACTGCTCTCATCACAGTCTAGTAGAGAAAGAAAGAGGGAGTTTGTTTATAGATTCTTTCTTGTTTGTTTTACATTTTCTATGTGGAAAAAAAAAATCCAATAACCCACAAAAAGATGTAGGTCAAACGTTCCCATCTCAAATCTTCCTTGATAAGTAGCGATTTAAGAAGTCTATATAAAAATGTGTTATTCCCTTTCAGCTCATAGGAAAAAATGTTTCAGAAATAGCACATAAAAAAATATTCAATGTCACTAAAACTGGAATAGAAAATGTTTTATAGATTAACAAACATTGTAATGAATTTGCACAACCTTAACTGACTGTATACATAGCATAATGAAATGGTCTACATCCTTTCAAAGAAAAATTAGGTATTCCAGCGCATAGCTTTAGAAAAGCATTGTTCAGAAAAACCTGCATTTTTTCCCAGCTACCATGTAATTTGTGAGATGCATTTTTAAATGATCTGCAACTGCAGCAGGCTTCATCAGTCAGATGATACAGATAGATAATTCACCAAACTGTCACATGATCTTCCATCAGTCTAAAAGATGTGAATATATTGCCACAAGCTTTGGGAATAATGGGTGCACCTGTTTACAGTGTCACCTCTGTTTGCTAATTGTCTCCTTGAGCTACATTTTACTTCTAATGCATTTATTTTTGACAGGCAGTGTCTATTTAGAAATCACATTACTTCAAGTGCAATTGTTCTTTTGTCTATCAAGTAAATGAAGTGTTGTTATACAGATTTCAGGTTCTGATTAGTGAAGTATCAGCACACCACAAAGGTCAATCAGTTATTTACCTGAAGTAATAGAAGTATGACAGGCCTCCTGGATATCCTCTAGATCATGGTATAGCTCGTGTTAGCATTAAATATTTTATATTTTAAATATATATATGTACACCTTTGTTCACATGCACATATCACATAAATGTATTAGATGTTCTAAAACAGAGTATTGTACATTCCCAGAAGAACATAAGGACAAAAGCACTCAAGTGGAAAATGTCAATGTCAACACAGACCCAATTCTTCTTCCCCCATATTTCAAGTTAAACCAAGATAATGGTGATAACCAAGGTGTCGGTCCCACAAACATTTTGCAATTGTTTATGTACATAAGCTGTCACACCAACAAACCTAATGCTTTAAAAACAGGCTTTTTTCCATTGTCCTTCCTGCTTTTTATATAACAGTGAAGCAAAATTTAGCTAAGGTTACTTGCATTAGCTTCAACTAATAAGATGCCATAAGAAATTAAGATGAGCCACTTGAGGTCTAAGAAAGACCACAGGGGATTTTTATTCACACCCATACCCTCATGTCTGCAATGTTATCAACATTCAGTCAAATAACATGTCTCAGTAAGTACAAAACCATGCCTTTATATATATACAGTACCATAGTATAGTAGAACTATATCTGGTACTATATATACCATATATAGTAGAACTATTGTATCAAACAGGAAATTTTGAAAGCCTAAATCAGCACATTGATCACAGCCACTTCACTGCATATATATTGATCCTATATGCACACACAAAAAGACATTTTAACTGTTTATCACCAAGGTGAAAAACAGTATTCCTGTAGTGATAGCAGGGGTTTGCCAAAGCCTCATTATTTCTCTTGTACCTCTGTCCAAGTTTCACATCCCACACTTAGCTCTGCCATGCAAGGACAAAGGGAAGAGAAGCATGAGAAGGGAAGTATGAGAGCTAAAGAATTTCCCATAACAAAGGCAAGGTCCAAACCCAACACCTACCCATCCTCATGAAAGGCTAGGTCCAGCCTGGTCTCTGTACACACACAGCAACCTCAGGGGCTTACCAGGGACTTCCAGACACCATTGCTGTTTTACCAGTTTGCCAAAAGAAACGGAGACAAAAAGCCACTCATGCCTTAAGTCACATTCTAAATTGGCTCCCAAGAGCATTCCCCTACCTTGTTCACTAAAGCACAGGGTGTGTTTTCTCAGTGTTTAGCATATGCTGTGTAACCTGAGCAGGACTTGCATTGTTCCAGTAGCTGTTTTTCTAAAGTATGTTCCCATCAGGACCATAATTACATGCAAAATACTAGAGTCAGAGTCATTCATGAAGTCATTTAAAATTTTCTCTAACACTGTCTACCTAGACTAGGGCACATCTTGAAACAGAATATGGAAGACATAAAAAATCTTGGGCACAGATGCAAACCAATGATAAAAGTTCAAATTTCTCCAGGTAACTTCATGTATTCCAAGATCCAAATTCTATAGAGAAATATCTCCTGATGTATTTTGAAGAGCAGTCGATTTTTCAAGTATTTCTGCAAGTGTAAGCACAATTTAGATAGAGCTAATCATTTGTGAGCATCTTAAATTTCCAGGAGCTTTAGTCATAAATACAAGTATATGAGTCTGAAGTTTTCACACCACACTTTTCCCACAGCTTCTAAGGTTAAAAATCATACACTTAGCAGCAGCAGGATGTCTTTAAAAGAGGCAATGGACGTGGAATTGCTGTTTGCTCACTAGTCCAAAGTGTCTCTGTGGGAAGATGTGTCTCCTCCCATAGCCTGATGCTGCAGAAAAGAGATCATTTATGTGGGAAGTGTACAAATTTATTGAATAATTTTACACCTACCCCAAGAATTATTGTTTTCTTTTACACAACAGCAAGCAATCTTTAGAATATTATTTTGCACACAGAGAAGAGGATACTCTAGCAATAAAGCTGCTTGCCTAAGACTAAATCCTGCCAAGTACTTCTTTTGCACAGAAACAGTCTCCTCAAAATCAATGAGATTTCTTGAATGAGCTCTTCACACAAATAAAAGGATCAGGTCCTTAAACAGCAGTGAGTACAGATGACCATGTTAACATAAAGCATCAAACAGGAGGAGGTCTCGGCAATGGGCTGAAGTATAGTCACCTACCACACATGGTTAACGAGAAGTGACAGGCCAAATTCAGATCAAATGTAAAGAGAAGCACCTTCACTCCTGGAACAAAACCTGTTACAGAGGTCTAAGCTTTGGTCCATGTGTAGTATCAGGTAGCAGCGATGCAGTTAACCATCATCCAGTGAATTACCAAAGTTTACCAGCACGATCATCACCAAAATAACACCTTAGAGACAGAAGAAAAACACCACCATCTACCTCGCAGTGCCCACGGCTGGACCACAGGTGAAGGTCCAGCCCTAGAGAGGGGAGACTCAGCACAATGCCATCAAAAGGGATCTGGGATGCTACATCATCCTGTGATTCTATGTACACACGCCAGAGAGCTTTCCAAAAGCACCAAGGCACTGTTTTCCTGAGTACCCTGTGTTCCACTCACTTCTATCACAGTTGACCTGCTTGACTCACAGGCAGCTGGCAGCAGCCATTGCAACACCCACATCCAGCACTGCCTCTCACCCCTCAGACCCCTTCTTCTCCCTGGAAATACCTCACGACTCTGCTGAAGACCAGGCCAGCCCTTGACCCTATTTTACCTCAACTTCTGGACCTCTACATGACTAACAATGGAAACATTTAATTCTGTTTCAGTCACTGCATTTATCTTCTGTTTAATATATATTTTAATACTGGAGGGAAGAGGGGGTGAGGACACAGCTCTCTCCAAGCAGAACTAATCCTCCTTTGAGGACAGACAAGCCCCACACAGCCCTCAAATCCGAACGGCAAGAAGCTCTGGTTAGCTGAGGAGGCTGCACAATCTCAGCAGGTTGTAAAACAAGGATAAACAACAAATTATAACTTAGTGGCAACTTCCGTTTTCCCCCTGCAGCCCTGGATGTGCGAGACTGGCCACTGAGCGCGTGGGTAAGTGCGGGGAGCACATATGTGCCAGCAGAGCTTATAGTGAAGGAGGGGAGCACGTGGGTGGTAGCAATTTAAAAAGCAGCTGTGTGTATGTTTTTCCCAGTTAGACTGTGAAATCACAAATGGTGGAATCAGCACTGTAAGCTCAAAACCACGTTAACCCACTTGGCTGCATTTTATCGTTAACTTTGCGTCTACATTTTTCTTTATTTTTACAAAGAACACAGAATGACTTCTCACTCCAACTACCTCCTTTTATTAATAAAAGGATAAAATTACACTAAATATTTCTAATGTGGTGATAAAATGGTGAAGAATTAGAAAGTAGTATAGAACAGGACATTCGTGGCCAAAGCCTTTGGAACATTCATACTGTTACATATATTTTCTCTAAGTAATCAGGAATGTATTGGTATTTTGAAATTATGTATCTCTAATAACACAGAAGTACTTAAGAACAGAAATAGACAGTAATGGAAAATGCAGTCAACTGTTGACAACATATAGAATTTCAGAAAATAATTTACAGAGAACAGCACAGCAGATGAGTCAAAATTTTCTCAAAAATATTTCTTGCCTCCGATAGTCCAATGTAATTCATTTTCTATCTCTGTTCATTAATCATTGTTAAAATTAGTGATCCATTTCTTCCACTCTGCCATCTGCACTCAGCTTCGTAACAAACATGACACCTTCCTGCATAATAAAACCTGACAACTACGAGGATGCATTTCCAAATAGCTTTCTGCATATTTGCACCTCTATAACTGATTCCGTTGTCAGACAAAAGTGGATTATTTAAGCAGAGTTCTTTCTTTATCAATTCAGTACACAGACGTGTGCTTGTGAGGGAGTGCATGTGTGTGTGTATGTATGAAATGATCAAGTAAAATTCACTTAATTTGAATTAAAAACAATATATACCAGTTATCTTTGAATTCTCACCGTAGGTAAACTTGGTCATATATATGTGTGTTAGTTTTCTTCTTCTACTATGAAGCTTAAGGACGTAACGTTTGGATTGGCTTCAACTTGTAAAGTTTGCGTACACTAGAATTATCCTGACACTCCAATTTCCTCCAAAAGAAAAAAAAAAGAAATCATATCCAGCTCGGTTTTGTTTCCCAGCCTTTGATCACTGACAATTTCAAATAAATATTTTTCAGATAAGATGAAATATCCAAGCAATGAGAAGATATAAAAAAAGTGCACAGATAAATAATTAAAATTCAGGATGTCATTTCCATCCTGTTCAGGCTAGCCTCTAATCTCCTGGTGACAGACAGGGGACCAGAGAACAAGGTTTGGTTCTTGGTCTCCTTCCATTCCATCAACAGACTTGGAAAGCCATGGCAGCAGGGCATCTGAGTGGTCCCTTCATAAACGCTAATTACACTTAGATCCCACTGATTAACAGAGGCTGCAGTTCTCAGTACACTGAAAATCAGGCTAATGGCAGGAGCATCAGGCCATACACATGCAAGTCAACGTGAACCTGTCCACCGACTGTGAGGAATCTGGTGCCCTGTTCACAGCTCTCAGTTTAGTGAGCAGAGCTGGTCAGCCATGAAAGCCTCCGTCGACTTCTGCTCAAAAACTGCAAGACAGCAACACAGTGCAGAGGGGGCACTAAGGAACATGAAAGGGCACAGCAGGGTCCTCTGGAGGCTAAAAGTAGTTACCTAAACCTTTAAAATACTCTGTCAGGCCTGAAAAGCATACTCATCTTTAACTGGAACTGGGAAAGAACCATCTTTTCCAATAGAGATTATCGTTCCATAATAATCTCAAAAAATGTGCCTACAGCAAGCTCTGCAGATGCCCTGTAATAGCAGAGAGAATAACAAATGCAATGTTCAAGGTGGGAACTGTTACTCTTTCAGTCAGCTTCTTCCACGTTAAGTTTTGAGTCATGGCCACCACAATAACCCCCACCAAGGCCAGGTGAGCCCGTGGCCACCGAGCATCCCTCCAGAACAGATACAGCTGCTCCACAAGGTGCTGCCACCTCTGAGGAGCTGCTTGGGAAGAGCACCAAGGGCAGACAGCATGAGCTGGTAGATGGTGCCGTGTTCAAGAGACCATGCTCATTTCCCAGCTCTGCCAGCTGACCTACTCACTAAACTTGGACAACCGTCCCAATTCCAAGTGTCCCCATTTTCCCAGTATTAATGGAGATGCTGACACCTGCCTCCTCTGCGACCCACTGACAAAAAAAGCTAAATGGCTTTCAACAGCATCTGAGACTACAACTCATATAAGGAAACTGTATACACATCTTCTTTCAGTGCCCCAATTTTCAACCGTGCACTGCTCCTAGTATCATTCCTCTCTCTGATAAATTTGTGACAGAAACTGTCAGTGGAGAAAAGATCTTCCACTGCATATTAAAAAACGTATATGGCATAGACATTATAAATTATAGTTATAAATTATATATTTATATATAATAATATATATTGCAATACTTCTTTTTGAGTAGGAAAAATATAACTTGAGTTAAAGTCCAGAGGGTCAAATCCAAATTCAAGTAACATCTTCAGTGTACAGTATGAGAAAGGAGCATAACATTATAACAACAAAGGGCCCAATTCTGCCTTCAGATATACTCTAGCTACTTACGCACACACAACAGGCCAGAAGGAGATCCAAAAGTTCCGCAAAAATTATTTCAGAAAGTCAAATAATTTTTATCTTGAAGGAAGCTAAAAAAAAAAAAAATAATTAAATTGATCTATTTTTTGATACAACACTGTCTAATACAACAGCAAACGTATGTCGCATTTTGGAAGAAAAATCTGCATCTGACATGAAAGTGTCTGTTCAAAATTTAAACCAGATGTGATATAAAACAGCTGAAATCTAAATTTTGGAAAAAATCAAGATGCAGAAAAGATGCAGCAACTGGCTTCTGCTGCATACTGCAAGGGTAAGAGAACCCTCTTTTTGAAGTATTCATACTGGAACCTTTCTAGGTACACAGAAACACTTCAACCAGTTGGTATTATCTTTTTAAAATGTATCTTATTTTGTGGTCTACTGTTTGTAGGAGTGGAGGGTTGTTTTGTTTACTTTTCTTTTATTTTCTCTCAATTTTTTTAATTTGGAAATTGACTGTCTAGCCTATCTATGAATTTTCTGTATATTCTTGTATAACACTCGGTAAGCATTGGAAAACAGCTACTAACTATTCCTTTTATTCTTCCCTTAAAAGAAAAAAAATCAAACAGGCATTGTCTCTATAGCTGCCTCTTTTGCCTTTTAGTTTCCTTTTTTCTTCACATGTCTGCATACTGACACATTCAATTTCAGGTTATCAGCACATCTGAATTACAGAATACTGATGGGGATAGAGGGCAGGCCTCTCTGGACTGATTAGCATCATTTAAGAAAGCATTCACTTGCTTGCTTCATTGGCTGCAGGGATTCCATGATGGGTGGCCTTTTAGCATTAGAAGTCAATATGGAGCAATCTCATTTGAATTAAATATGGACAAAAGAAAAGATTTGATTGTGGTTATTCATAGCTAACCTTTTAATTTCACAAAGCCCTGAAATTTGGGAGTTTGTAAGCCCTAAAACTTAAATATACTTAGTTTTTCATTTCTTTTCAACTCAGTGCTCTTCTCCTCCTCCAGTTTTTATGTACTTTATAATTTGTGCAAAACTTAAACCAGAAGCTTATTTCAAAAGAAATGTCTGGATGAATATTCAGGAAAACCTTTTAACCTAGTTAAACCTACACTGACTATAAAAGGAGGAATGCCCGATTCTAATCCATAAATGTATGTAAATCCATACTGAAAAACATATTTGTCTCTATCAGACTCATGCTTTTTTCTAAATGGACCATAAATGCAGCCAAGTATTTCATTAACACAAATAATTATGTATGGCCAGTCATATCGTGACCTTTGTTAACAAGAGCCTAAACCCATGGAAAGGTTGCAGTGATTTAAAGAACAAACTCTGAGCAGAGGGAAACAAATTTCTGTTCTCTCATTAAAGTAAAATTATTCCAGTAACAAGTTCTACCCAACTAGTAAAATCACAGAAATGTATAACATCAGGCTACAGAAACAACTGGGAGAAAACAAGTAAAGCTTAAGTTTTCTAAGAGATCAAAAGAAGTTAAGTGCGAAATTTGACTTCCAAGTAGATGAAAGAGGTAAAAGTGTAGCCAACCTCTCTGAATATCTGATCCCTCTGCACTTGAAGACAGTGGGAGTTTTGCCATTAACTTCAATGGAAGCAAAAATCAGACATTGAGAAATGAAGTGGAAATGGCTTTTGCTGAGCTGGGCTGACTGCCATGATACGGGATAAGCTCAGCCTATGAGGAACAGAGGATAAATATCACACTACTTGTAGCACATGATTTGTCCCTTTGCTACCTATCCCAACAGACCCAGCTTATATTTGAAACATATAGTTAACTCCAGTCCAAACCATTTCATAGATATCCTGATGAAGGAGAGAAGTATTAAAAGTCCCTCAGTGGATGTCTCATAGAAAAAGATTTCAGCAAATCATTTCTGTACTGCAGACACCATTGAATCTGAAATCAAGGTCTGTTTAAAGCATTTTCATGGATCATGTTAAAGATTAAATCAACCCCTTAAAAAGAAGCAGCAGAACACTACCTGCATTTATCCCTTTTAGTTGTTCTATGGAAGTTAAGCCTGAAAACACCCAAACTATTCACAGAATGACTCCTGTATTACTCAACACTTTAGTTTATTCCTGCTGTTGTAATACAGAGAGCACCTAGACGAAAGAGGATGGAAGGTAGGGAATATGTTTCCTAAGGAAACATACACATTCAGCTTTTTCAAATTGTATGATCTCACTGTAGTATTCAATTATTTTATAACTCAGCTTTTCCAAGTTTCCCTCCCGTCCCTACTTTATTAACTGCCAAAAAATTTTTATTTCAGTTTTTTTTTTCAAGCCAGTATCCCAGACCTCTCCACTCTCACGCAGCGTTACATCAGCAGCATCCCTAGCATGTTGTCCATTTTTAAATGGAATAAATCTAAATAAAGAAACAAAAGCGCTTGGGAGCACTTTCACTGCAGCATAAGCACTCTGAAAAGGCCCTTCGCAAATGTTTCCAATATGCTTTATACTGCAACCCAATGTGCAACTTCTAAACTACACCACCACAAGTAAGAAATTAGAAATGTTGAGGGCTATTGAACACTGAATTTTCACAGTGCATCTGCACAAAGTTATTTAGCACAGATGTTTCTGTAATTGTGATCCACTGGAAAAACTTAAAGTGTTCAATGGCCCTCACACTTCCACCTGCAGAGCAGTACTGGCCTAGTACAACTATGCTGAGCTGTAGCATATAAAAAGCAGCAGCAGAGGCTGGATCTGGCTTTGTAAGGATTTTCACAAATAGTGTTATTCTGCTTTGTTTGTGAAGGGGTGCCACGATTTTGGGTTTTTTTCTTTTCGTTTACAAAAAGACCCACATATTAAAAAGGGGTGAAATAGATTTTACATGCCTGGCTTTGAACCTGGGAATCTCCCACAGTGCAACTAATTGCATTGCCAACAAGACACAGGAGTACACCCACAAGCAGCATAAAATGTAACTGTGAGGGGTGTGATGGCAAGTCTTTATAAATAATACATTCATCCCAAGGTGCACTTGTGTCTATGTTGTTAATGTAGGTATTTTTTCATTAGCAGCTGTAAAGATATCTGGGCAGGTGAACATCAATATGCCTCTGAAGACAATAAAAATTAGGAAGCAAGAAGAGAACAGCAGCACTTGTTTCTTAAGCAGAATGGTTCGGTATATTCAGTTGGTACAAGAGCAAAAGGAAGTGAAGATCATTACAGTGACCCCAGCTCTGTATGAATCCACATGGCCTCAAATTCCCAGGAGTGCATCACTCTATTCTGACTGTCCAAAAAATGGGTGTCTCTGAGATGGCAGACACAGGGAGTATCTTCCTGCCCACATGAACAGCTGAGCAAAGAGCAAGCAGCACAAATCTGGTTAAAGAGCACTGAATCTTTGTCATCCCACTGCCAACGTACAAGAAAGCAGCTGGACCATTCAGTTAACCTCCCTTGCATATCCTCAAAAAGGGATTCTAGAGATTCTTTTAGCTGAGAAAACAAGAGGGAATTGATTAGAGGAAAGACCGTAAGCGAGATAGGGATAAGACAACTTTGATGTAAAAAACATCATCTAAAATAGCTATCAGCACACATTGGACTGCAGAAGTACATAAAATTTAGTGATAGGTTGCTAGTTTTCAAAACACAAATCCATAATGTCGACTCATATTTTGAGCCATAAGAAGTGAGGATAATGGCTAAGTTAGCATTTGAAAATTGGCTGCAGTAACCACTAAATACATTTTTCAGAGGATACAAACAGTAATATGACAATTGCTCCCAACTAGATAACCACTTTGTGCTGCTGTCCCACCAGATCTAACAAATGTAACCATGTCAGTGCCTCAGCAGGAGAGCAGCCACTTAATTGCTAAAATAATCTTTATTTTTATGGTTCTTATTGGTAAGTTGTTCCTTATCTTATTTGCTACAGTGCCCTTCTTTTACCGTCTTTAATTTTATATGGAGTCCTGCACAGCTACATTTTACCCTCCTCTCCTTTGCTGCTCTCTGGCTGGGTCACCTATCTTTTGCTCATGTGCTTTCCTCCAAGTTTATGCCACTGACACCCACATCTACCCTCTGCACCTGCCTCCTATCTGAGCTTGGCACACCTGCCTGCACCTGAGACTCGCCTCTTCTGATTATGTTGCTGTCAACTGAAACTTGGATGAATAAAACTAAGCTAGGTGTCTTTCCTTTCAGCCTCCTGCCATTCCCTCCTTACTTTGTCACTGTTCATCAGCAATGCCATTTCATTGCCATCTTCAGTGTGACTTTTTATTCTCTGTCTCAAAAATTTCAAGTAACTCCCAAACCTGCTATTTTTTTCATGTACCCCAGTTTAGGAAACAATCTCCTATTTCTAAATAGTGAAGAATCTTCAACTTCTCCATCCTGACTGCTACTGCAACTACTTCTACTTACTCATTCCCCAAATACTCAGCTCCACCCCAGCACAGACAGCTGTTCCCTGAGTAGGCCCAAGTGTTCTGCAATAGAAACAATAAATAATTAAATGATAATGAGGAGGCAGCATGCTGATAGAGGAGGTGGCACTACATCCTACAAGACAGCACCGAATCAGTGTGCCAAGATAATAGAGAGAAACCAGGCTCATCTATAAACTGAATTTTCATTTAAGTCTGAAAAGCAGAATTCTGGTTGGCCATAGTAAACAAATGACAGTAGCGCAGAGATCTTTGATTATATTAAATTTGCCACTGGGCAGCATTTTAAGAGATGTGCATAATGTCCTTCTGAAAACTAAACACAGGGCCAGAAGCCCAAAGGCACACAAGCCCTTGACCCTTATTCAGGCACCTAAATCCCACTAGAATGAAGATCAAGCACCTCAAAACCCAAAAGGCCGCACACTTCAGAAGACGTAAGCCACAGGCATGTAGTTCCCTGAGACACTTTTGAAGTTGTAACCCCTGGTCAAATGCTATCTTAAATACTACCATCCCACCACCTCAGCTCTCCCAGCAATTTTATCTGGTTGATGTATTTATTTCTGTCCTGTTCTGCTACAAGCTGTAAAAATAGCTTAATTGTTCCACCTTAGAGGTGGCTGCTGCTCGGTAGGAAACCTTCTTAAGCAACTGTTTCACAGCCATTTTGTTTAACTTTTGAAATGCAGCAAAGTTTCAGGCACTTGAGTGAAGGTTCACACAGGTAAGCACACACTCCTCTTTTAACCACAGAGCTAATCAAGAAACATGAAAATAACCTGTGTTGCACAAAACATTCGCTCAGTCCTCTTTCATACTAAACCTCATGGTGTTTAAAACCTTGGCACATTTTCGGGTTTCCAGCTATTCTCACTGCACAACAACATGAACAGAAAGTAGCTGCCTTGAAATAACCATTTCTAAAAGCTTTTGGTCTCCAGTTCCTTCTGTATTAAAACACTGACCCTTTTCATGCAGGAAAAGACATTTTAATGTCCAAGAGACAAAATTTAGTCCCAAAAACAAATAAATGAAGAAATGTTAACAGTCAAAAGGTAATAGGGAAAACAAGAGAGGAATTAAAGCTGAAATGTCATCCTTAACTCACCCCCACCGTGCCCAACTCTTGCAGGGGTCCTCTAACAATTGGTAATCCTTCATAGTGTACCATATGTGCTGCAATAACAAGGCCCAATGAGGTACATTAAGGATGTCATTTCAACCTTACCTCCTTGCTTCTGTGAGATGAAGGGAGACCCTGAACTCCATTTTAACATAGTCTAGTGATTAAATAAAAGAAAACTTGTACTTTTCTAGGACAATGCTGCTCAGTTTTGTAGTGTAAATAAAAACGGCTTAAGTTGGTCAGCTGCTAACCACATGGTAATAATAAGTACAACAGACCGAAGTTCACAATTATTTCAGATTTACTCTCTTCCTGATCTTTCATTTTTATCAGCAAAACATCCTCTTGGCAATGGGAAGCTAAGCTGAAACTTAAATGAAAAAAATGCAAGAAGTAAATGACAAAAGACACAATTTTATGAAAGGAAAATATTCAGACCTCAGCCTTGACCTTGACCTTTTACTGTCTTTTAACATTAAACATTTGCCCCACCTTCGAAAAGATAAATGTGGCTTTTGATGACAGCCTATGTTATCTGAGGATTAAAATAGCCCTCTTGCAGTGCTCAACATTAAAGTCTTCCGCATTTGCAAAATTGCAAACAGATGCAACTCAAGTACCTGCAAATAATCTGCCAAGACCAATTTCAAAAGGGAGATTTCAAAATATGTGGAAGTCATTAGGACATGTATTATTTTTGCAATGAATAGGCGCCAGGAGTGTCTCAAGAAGCAGATGGGTGCTACTTTGTTTATAAAAGATCAACAGAATATTTGCCTGTAAATGAAGACGTATAAGCTATATGAAACAATTATGTTAAAATGGTGAATGTTTCAAAGCTAATTGTAATGGTCTTTTAAGATCTGAATTCCTCATTTCTTACAGCATGCTAAAATATCATTTTAGTTTTGGTCTTGATTGATATAATTACAAAAATGGCAGAAAATTAAAGCAAATGCTGTCAGTTTTGCTGTTGTAAATGTTGTCACTTTATCACTTGTTTACAGTTGCACCCATACTGATAAGTGAATATTTTTCAACATGCATAAAAAAATACGACCTTAATCTCATGGGAAAATACAGAAAGGACAGTAAAAGACGTTAAGCTTAAAAACAAAACAAAAAATATTTCCCAAACTGCAACATGCTACCTAATGGCCAGTAGTTTAAAATTCACATCTTTATAAATTTCTAGCTTATTAAAACAGAGGATCACAAAGGAAACTATGACTCTACCTAACACATATAAATTTATAAAGAACTCAATAAACATTAATACATTATCCCTGCAACAGAACAATAAGCTGTAGCACAATATGGCTGGTTAAAACCTCAATGTTGTATTTCTCAAAGTAATATATTTTAAATCAGGCTTCCAAATGATAATGAAAAATTTGTCTGTCCAGATACTAAATCTATTTGGCACTATTTGCCACGAGGAGGATGTATAAACTGAAAAAAAAAATAAATAAAAGCAGCACATATTTTACTTGCCCATCAAAAAAAATTAATTGCTTGGGCGAAGAGAATTTTGCACTATTGATTAAGATAGCTATATCCAGAAAATTCCACTGAATAAATATTTTTACATTTGCCTCAGTACTGATGAAGAGTACTATTACAATCACAGTTTAATATGTGTATTAAAAATAACAGGGGTATGTTTTGGGAGGGTTTCTCTGTTGTTTGTTTGGGGGCTTTGTTTTTACACAATTAGACTTAGATAAATAGAAATTTATAGATGTTTATGTCAAAAGAGTAATTCAAGATTTGCTGACATTGTAACATACCAACAACTGCATGGCTCCTTTCATTTATTGCCATTTAAAAAAAACTGTGATACAGCAAGCTTAAAATACAGTGGAAGCCCTGCAGGTTAGGAGACCCAGTGAAAGTTAGAGAGCAAATGCAAATACTTTTCACACTCTCCAGGTTTCACTAGGTCCTGCAAACTGCAATCTTCACTTTTTTTTTTTTTCATTGTGATGAAGTTTCTGCTAGGACCTAAAAACTCTGTTCTTCACTGATAATCTTCCAACTGGGGCTTCTACTGTTAGTGTATACCTGTAAGATAGAGAGAAGGAGAAGGTAAGAAGAAAGAGACAGAAACAGAAAAAAAAAAAAGCTGCTACAGAGAAATTAGGAAAGATAAGCAAGAAGAACTAGGCAAAGGGAAGGACAAAAACCAAATATCGGAGCAAGTAAAACATTAAAAACTTTGAATTTAAAAAAAAAATCTTCTACATGTGAATAAAGATCACTGTATGGGATTAATGGAATATTTCTTTGTCTTTATATAGGCTAGATAAATGTACTGAAGGTAAAGCACATCTAAAAAAATTAATCTGCAGTTAGTAAAAATGTTTTTTCAGAACTTGCATTGGCTGTTATATAAATACAGTGAGGAAATATCTGGTGCCTTCTAGGAGATACAATTAAAAAGAGAAGTGGGCTTCCATTCCTTAGAGCTCAGGGTGTCCAGTCTCAGCATTATCAACAGAATCACAGTCAGGTCAAGAGAGCTGAGCCACAGAAGTTCATGCAGCAGATCATTCAACACAGGCCATCTTAGGGCAAAAATCGCATCATGGAATGTTATCTCTGTTAAAAGTACAGCTCTGTCACCGAATGCTACACTTCACACCCTTATTTTTGGGGGTGCTTCACGACCATCATCCCTTAGGACATCTGTGGGCAGATCTGCTGAGGACAACACTTGGCGAGGGAGAGCCGAATTCTAAAAATTTTCCATCCCCAGAATGAGGAAGCTGGTGATAACAGTGGTGCAGAAGAATAAGACACTTACACCCACCAGCTCCAAGAGGACAAGTGTCCGCTTCTGCTACACCCCAAACGAGGTGTAGCAAAAACTGCTTCTGATTAGTCTCCTCATCATCCCACATGGTGAAGGGGAAGGACCATCTCAGATCATACTTTCTCCAATTTATTTAATTTCTCCATTGGAGTTTTTTAAGATTATTTCCGTTTTTAGTGTAACCAACCCAAGCCAGATAAACAGAGGTATTGCCTTCCGATCCTAGCCCAAACACATTTGGGATCAGTTTCCCAGAATTCAGCCACAGGACAATCCCTTTGCCTCCTTAACTGGGAAGGGACATTTCCCTTCCACTGTCCCCAGCCCTCGCTCCAGCCTGGAGAACTCAACAGGCAGACGACAGGCTGCAAAATAGCAAGCCACCATAGTAAGTTTTATTTGAAAGCAGTTGCCAGATTTCAGAAATGGCAGGATTCCTGTTTGTTTGGAACAGGAGGATGTATTTATACTGCAGATACGGTCTGAGCGAGAGGTTGTCTCGCTGACTGCTCAGAACACGTTTGTGGGAGTTGGATTTCAGCTTACGAAGGGGTCTGCACCATCTGGAGACTCCTACAGGCTCTTGTCCACTTCAGGAGCTTAAAAGGGATCCCATAAAGCTTTGGGCATATTTGAAACTGAATTTGAGGGTGGCTGGTTGACTCACACCAGACTATACATTTATGTTAAAAAAAAAAAAAAACAAACCAAAAAACCTTTGCAGGCACTGGTACCATAAATCTGCTCTGAAAAACTATGTATTCCAATAAATTCAGTTACAACACATACTGACCCTGTTTGAGCAAACCATACAATTTCAAAATTATGCCAGCCTCTGCAAAACTATGTGGGATCTCTTACACCATGAATTAATATCCACGAGAGACTTAGCTGAGCTCATCAAACTCATTTCACATAAGACAACAAATTAAATCACCCCAGGGACTAAGTACATGAAAAGCCAGAGTGCTATCAAGCAAGCTAGGTCCCTATAAGGTAGATTTCTTTAAACAAAACATTAACTATACTTTCAGAATACACTGCTTCTATTGTTTATATGCACCACGTAATGAAATGCTACTCCTGTTTTCACCAGATGGTAGCACATATAATTTTCAGGCCTTCAGTTCATATCATAATACAAACAATTGGTATGGCAAATATTACTGGTCTGTAAACACTTCCACTGTTCCAGAGCTTTTCCACAAAAACAATACAATTTTTCCATTTCACCGTTGTAACAGAAACGATGATAATTTCTGATATTCCAAAATATATGTATATTTGGTCACTTCTCGCTGCCCAAAACAAACAAAATGATCAAACCTGGGACTGTTCGGCTGCTTCTGCTTTTTAAATAAAAATTAAATATTAACAGAACTACGAGAATATCAAAATGCTTAAATAGTACAATGCAAGATGTATCCTTAATACATTTTAACAATAACACATGCTGTGTTCCTACACTGGAATAACATCATCCATATGAATCCCAGGAATTTAGTATATCTGACAGTTTCTCTCAACCACCCATAACATTCTTTCCTGTCTCATTGTAGCTGGCGAAAGAGAATTCTATAATTGAGTGGTACAGAACATGTGCCCTCCCTGCTAGAAGATGACAGATGGATTATAAAAACTTCAAAGCAGAGCATTTGGAGCACCAGGGGAGAGATAGTGGGTATTTGAACTCTCAGTCTTTACCCAGGAGACAATGGCACTCTGACATGGTGCATATATCAAGGAATGGTGTAACTAGATAGACATAATCTTTCTTTTCAGTAAGTATTTAACATTCTGTTACGAACAAGTTTCAGCCTAGCTAAAGTGCAACTCATCTTAATACTAATCATCGTAGCCTGAAAGGCTACATGCCCCCTTTTTTCAATTTTGGCTCAACTGCTCCTTCATAAAACTGCTTTTTAAAGGACAGAAGCAGGGTTACATAGGTGCTCAGGTAGGAGAAAGGCTATTTTGAATCTTAAAATTAATGTGTTCCTGGGATTTAGTATTTGTATACATGTAGGTGAATCTCTCTTGCTTTCTGAAATGCTTATTTGCGTTGTCTGCATTTAAAGCTCTGCTCTCCATCGGGGTTTACATACCACATGTTGCTGATAATTCACTAGTTACTAAAGTTCCCTTAAACTATTAACATCCCTAAAAAAACCCTTATAATTCTAGGGGTATAAGTCCTTTCAAGGAACTGATTATTTTACTCCTGCTGCTATACCACAATGATGGCTGAATGTCTTATGCCATCTTTATCAAGATAAATTATAATCTGAAAAAAAAACCCCTCATCCTTCTGTATCCTTTAAATACCTGCTAAAAACACATAAAGACAGAGAATCCCATTCTCATCAGAGGTGTGTTCAAAATTTTTTAAAGTTGAGAATAATTGCATCAGCATACAGATTTTCTAAATCATCACCTTCCCATACAAACGCAGGGCCTTGACATATCTTGACATTGTTCATCCATTTCTTTTCACCACTCCTGTGACAGCCGTTGCCCCTGGTTTATTAAGAAATTACTTGCCGAAATTGTTTTTAAAAATACCTTTGACTTACTGTAAGGTCAGAAATAAAAACGAGTTTAGAGATCTCATTTGTCTATATCACAAAAATCACACACACATGATTTGACACAGTTTGCAGCCGCTGCTCAGGCAAGGCCCAGGACTAGAATAGCAAGGGTATTATTGCAGGTCAGAATTGAGGGGTACTGGCAGAGCTGCGTGTGGGAAAGCTTGCATAACAGCCACCCTGTGCCAAGCTTTAGCCTTTGTTATTAGGCCCTTTAATGAACGCCATATTCACACAAATTAAATAAAAAAATATGCTGCATATTTTAAGTAGAGTGAATTCAAAACTAAACAATTGGAAGCTTCAATGCTACAAGAAAGCCACACAGTAACTATTCCCATTCTCCTACAAACGCATTTAATAAAGTAACATGTGAGCAATTTTAAATATTTGATCCTTTTATTACACAGTCGAAACTGAGAAAAAAAAAAAAGCAAGCAAGAACTCTGGAAGATGATGAGGCTGTAGTTTTTAAGTAGCAAGTAAAAACAATAGCACCAAGATAACACAGAGAAAAACAGAAGCAAGTAACTTTGCAGCTGTGTTAATAAAAAATGTCATAACTCCAGCAGTGGAAGAGGCTCTCGCTCACGCACTGCCCAGTGCTTCATCACAGATGGCTCCCTAGCAAATAGCACTGTGGCAAACTGCAAAGTTGCCTATTAATGTATATTTTTGTCCCTGCACAAAACATTAATCCCAGTCTTTACAAGAGGGGAGGAGGTGGAGGACTGTGATGCTTTGAAGGAGACCTGTTTTGAGAAACCCTTTTTTAAGTGCATTTTCGTCTTTTCTTTTTTCAGTGATCTTCTGCCACACTGGAATGTAAACACCACAGGAATAGACAGAATCTCGAATTAAGGATTTGAATGCCTTTCTTCAGAAGTAATCTTCAAAGAATGTACATCCCAAACATCACAGTGGCTCAACAAGCTGGAAGCCAGCTACTGCATGTAAAACTGCACAGGTCATATCTAGTACCTACTACCAGTTGGGTCCTGAATTGCTACAAATATAAACAACACCGGTTTGTATCTTAGTATATTTGACAGGCAGGACTATCAGGGACAGTAATATGGCTTTAATAGAAGAAAGCCATTCTTTCACAATGGCACTAGTGTACTTATACACACTGTGTTGTTGAATTAAAAGTTAGCTCAGCAGGACCCAGCTTTATTTTTGTTAGTAGGCATCCACCATCAGTCGTCGATGCTAACAGAGAGGAAAGGCATGTCTTATTTACAGATGCTATTGTGCTGACTTTAATAATAGTAAATACACAGAAGACAGACTATTGTGGATGGAAAAAATCTTTGGTTTAATGAACTGTCAACTCGTCCATCATAATGTTACCCAACCTAAAACCGCCAAATCTGGACAAGCTCTTTGATGATATAAAGCAGGCAAGAGGTTTTGTCCACACGCAACAAAATGGAAGAGATTGCTGCCATTAAAAAATATACTAGCCCATGCTAGCACTAACTGCCACACATTTGTTAGATAATAGCTTGATTTTTTTTCCTGTGAGAATAGCCTTCTGCAAGAAAGAGACATTTAATCAGAGTGATACATGACATCCAAAAACTGAAACCAAAAATTATGGCATGAGCTAAAAGCAAGTTGTCTTCCTGAAGGCAGAACACTGAAACATCTTTAAGATTAATTCTGGGAGAGAATTCTGAAAGTCAAATGCTGAAAGATATTGAAAATACATTAATTATGCACAACTCAGGATCTAGGAGAGGTTAAACCCCAACTTGGCAGAAAATTGAATCCTTTTATTTGATACAAACTTTGTACATAGTGATGTTGTGTCCTGCATTCCTAATCTCCCCAGATCTACCAATGGAGCAAAAGGGCTGCAAGACAAAGAAATCAGAGATTTAGCCATTCCAGTGTCATCCTGCAAAGAAATTAACCAGAACAGGGACCGTGGAAAAAGGCTTCTTGCAAGCATTTGTGGCAGAGGTCAAACCTCAGACCTACCTGGGGCAATTGTCCATCTTGTTCTATCAAACATTTATAACAACTTTCTCAACTTAAGTGGGATTCAAGGAAAGGAGACTTTTCACAGTTGCATCTGATGACTCTCTCAGGAACAACTGTCATTTATGTGCATTAATTTTCTGTCACCTTAAGCACTAACCAACCTTTGAAGACATGCTACCTACCTTCCACAGTGCATATTTTCCAGTTTTATCAGAGCTGAATATTAATCCCTTATATTAATTTTGTGCGTGAGTGTGTGTGTGCGTGAGTGCATGTTCGTGCCCACGCGTGCATTTCAACACTGGGGACCATTGCTTTCTACTCAGGATAGTCTTAATTTTAATAGTTTAACCATTCATATTAGAATGCTCAAAATTTTGGAGGCTAATTTTGAATCATCCACATTTTGATTCCCGGAAGGGCCAAGCACTTATTTTTCATTATGAAGTGCAACAATAGCTGTGCTCAGGAAATCAAGTCCTATGTCTCCGAGGATTATTTTTCCAAGAATCAGACACACCAAATAAATGATGTCTTTGGCAAATGCAATGCGAAATCTATGTATTAGACACACATTCAATTTCATTTTACACTTAGATACTTAAATGAAGATGAATCTTATACATTTGCTAAAGAGTTGATGGGTCTGTTTGATAACACAAAGCTCTCCAAAAGGTCACCAATTTGTCTAACCACAGAAACAACCACTAGAGTTGCTAAAGAAGCAGATTCCCTGAGCACTAAATTTTGAGGAAGTTCTCTGTCTCCAAGGACCCAGATAATTCCAGAACATAGACATGAATTCTGTTCTGGTTCAAGGTATGGGAAATTCCTTAAGGTAACAATTTTTCCTTTTTTTTTCAGAATACTAAAGGTCACAGTCTGACACTTAATTATGACAGGAATGTTCAACAGAGTGGGTAATTTTGATTTCTCAAGCTGAGGCTGAGCTGAACAACCTCTGTGCTAGCCAAATACTGCTACACCACAACCCCATGCCTCTACTTCCCTAACCCTCAAGAGAAACTCTTGCCATCTTCCCACCCTTTGTCACTGCTCCACCCCCATCAAGGAACTCTAAAATTTCTGGCTTTCTTCAGCTTTCAACCTTGATCCCTATGTGGAGATGAAGTCAGTGCTCTGGAGTGGTACCAAAGACCCAGAAGGCAGCAGGAGCTGCAATGATAAGAATGATAACTGATCTTTAACTCAGTCAGGCAATCAGTTCTCTCAACCACCAAGTGATGCAAGCACAGTTCTTGGACCAAAATCCTTGGTTACCACTGAATCAGACCAGCTGATTTAAGAATTTTGTAGCCACACTTCTTCTTTAGTTAACAACAGAGACACTACCATAAATATTAAATATCAGCACTCTTATAATCATACAGTGCCCAATGGTCTGACCTACTGCCAAAAGCGCCAGAGGACTGCTGATAGTTTTGTGGATGCTACATGAGCCCTGAAACTTCAGTTCAATTTAGGTAAGGAGAGACTCCTTCACCAACAGTTTTATTCTTTTAAGAAACTACAAGCCCAAATGTCCTTGTCTGGAAAAGAAAAGGACATCTTGAAATAGCATGTGTGGATAAACAATGAAAAAGAGAGCAATTAAAGCACCTCTTGTTTCTACAGCACTCTCACCTATTCCTTCTACCTGTTTTCTTCATAATTTTTAGTATCTAAAAATTCAACAAACATTAACCAGAGCTATACAACATGTTACAGGAATGCAGCGAATGCAACTGGACAAGATGCTCCACTTTCAGGATGGATTATGAATGATTCCTATGAACTGGTCTTACAAATGACATTTCACCCAGATCATCGTAAACATTTAATTCTCATTTACTTTAAACAAACCTGTACTTCTATTTCTTTGAGCTACTCCTGCACCTCAAACCAGAAAATTATTTTTAAAGGCACAAACAAGGTCTCAAGAGCTCCTAGATGTACACAAGCTTAACCCACCGTTCCCTGAATCCCAGGATACAATGTAATAGCTATAACTAGAGCACTTAGTCTTTTTACTCAAGTTATAGACATTACAGGTTTCAGTGCTGGAGGGTGCTAGTTCTCTTATCCATGTCAACCAAGGTAACAATTCACAAATAGAAGGTGATGTAACTAGAGCATGTTGTGCTCCACTGGTCCTGGCAGGTAGTATTGACTCTACTCACTCACCATCTCCAAGCATGGGAAATATTGCAAGTGAGCTTTTGTGCCAACAGGCCAGAGACTGCAAAGAACAGCATTAACCCCACAGCAACTCAAACAGAAGAGTTACAAAATTCCCTGTTGGAGTAAAAATCTCACCGCCTAGTATGCTTTTCCTGTAAGACTTTCCCAGCAGCTGTCTCCATCCAAGAGTTTCAGTCCCATGCAGACACTCTACCTGAAGGAACTGCTTCAGTGTGCACCTGCTTATGAATCAAATAGTTGCTAACGGGGTATCAGAGTTCTAAAAGACAAACCAGCCTAAAAGACATACTCAACCTGATTATGGCATTTGGTGATACTATGAAGTTTCATTCCTGTTTTCACTACTATTTTCTAAGACTAGATAAGAAAAAAATTATTACAGCAATTCAAAGCTGACATCTCATCTGAGTCATTTCACTGGGGGCCTTCTGCATCAAACCATCCACGTGGGAAACCTCAAGTGTGTAACTCTAGAAATACAACGAAACGGAAAGTTGCTTTCCATGGCTAATCTTTTTGTGTAAAGCTTGCCCACTTGCTGCCAACTTTTCCGCAATCACAATTTTTAACCAGAGACCAGGGGTGTTTTCAAGAGCAAAACTGTCAAATGCAGAATTATTTGCAAATCCTCTGGGGGATAGTATCAAAGAAGAAACTGCTGCACAGCTTTTGTGAGCTACATGGTTGAAACTCAAAAAATGTCCCAAAAGGTCAGGAAGAACTGCTTTGGTTCAGGAGCGATCGCTGGCTGAGCCATTCTGTTCAAAGACAAGATTGTGGCTGGAGGGTAAACTTGGGGTGAGGAATCTGTGCTTCAGCACAGCCAGAGCGAGTGAGCAAAAATGTGGCAGATGAGTAGCAACACAGAAAAATGTGAAGCTTTAACATCTGGGGAAAGCAACCTAAACAGCCACGTACAATAACGCTGAATTTGGAAATGGCACGTAAGCACAGAAAGAGATCTTGGAATTGACAGTCTTCTGAAATCATTCGTTCGGTAACATACAAAACAGTAAACAGAGCCTTAGCCATTCAGTTAGGAGGGTATTGAGAACAAGATAGACAGCATCCTTCTGCCACAGCAGAAAGCCTTGGTGAACCCGTATCTAGAATATTGCATGCAGAACGTTCTGGCCTTATCTTTCAAGAAAAATGTGGCAGACTCAGAGCTACTTAAAAGGTCAAATAAAATTATAAAGGAGGTAGAGTGGCTGCTTCACTGGAAAAATGAAAATATTTCTTTTCATAAACATCAGTAAGCTTGGTACCATGCTGCCACAGAAGGTGGGGAGACAAACCAACTGCAGACTGGACAAATTTGTAGCCAGACATATTATGAGGATTAGGGTGTACCAACATCCCTACAGTGACAATGGGTACAAGGATTTTGTGAGGAAAATGGACCACCACAAGCCTTGGGGTTCACTTGGCCTCCCTAATCAGCACCTCTCACTGCCAGCATCAGGCAGAAGGGTGAGATGGGCCACTGGTCTTCTGCAAGGGCATTTCCTTCATGCCAGGAAAAGTTACCATTCTGTAAACATGCAAGATATTCCTCCATCTACACTCATTCAGCCGGCCTACTAGTCCTCTTCATTTTTTCCAAGCAAACTATTAAAACAAAAGCTTCTTTATATACATTTTATCAATAAATATCATCATATTTTTTAAACATTGTAAAAATCCTTTTACTCACTGGGTAGACAGAGATACAAGCACTGCCTGAGCTTCAGAGGTGATTAGTGGCCCAGTTGCAACCCCAAGACTCACTAGTGGCAAAAGACCTTCAGCACCTGTAAAAATCACCTTCCAATGAATTTTCCAAGGTCACATTGAAAGTCAGGAAAAGAATTAGGAATGAAGTTCTGTCCAGTGCTTTATCAACAAATTTAATTTTCAGGTGTCATCCATTTTTCTCCTGATATTATGGTCATTCAAGCTCATATTTCACAGATGGACACCTTTTGCTCCAGGCATACACTACTTGATCTATTTTAGAAATCAAGCACAAGATCCTCAGATATGGCCAATCCACACACTCACAATGCAGGATAATGGTATGCAGAGGTCACTTCTGAGCTGTTCATCACCACTTCCTACTGGAAACTATTTCTGTGGGTGCTATTTGCCCCCATATCTAGATTATTTGTCTAAAAGGCCACTTCAGCATATAAAAACAATCCAATGCTATGATTTTACATACAATATAAAACTTCACTTGCCCACTTACAGAAATACCAGGAGTCAGCTCTTGCTCTGATTTATTGAGGTGAAATTGAAGTGGCATAAATGTGGCAAAAATTTAGAAGGTCACCAAGATCCTTAACAAAATATCTGATCACAGAGGCACATTTAGAAAGAGAATTCCAAGCTTTTTGGCCTCACAATAAATGACAAAGCTTAATTGCAAAAGTAATGCAATACAGGCTGAAGGGAGCTAGAAGACAGGTACAAATAATTGCCAATTTTTAAAAAGTATTTTGCAGAACGCATTCGTAGTTCTGCATAATCACTTCAGTATCTCAGGAAAAAAAAGAAATCTGAAGGAAAATTGTAAGATTTTGGTAAATAGAGCTGGATTATTCATCTCCTGGGTAGAAACCCAGATTTCTCCAAGATAACAGGTTTTTACACCGGGAGAAGGAGAAAGTCAACCTGAAAACCATCTCCTTCCTTTGAATGTTCTCAAGTAAATCCACTACAGTAATATGAGGCAGAAAAATTAGAGGTGGAAAGGACATCCAGAGTTTACATTAAATTCTGCCTTTATGTGTTTCACAGCAATACAGGAACACAGGATTCAAACAGGACTGGAAACAAACAGTCCCTGATGGAGTCCTTATGAGCAACAGGAAAGACCAGCACCCAGAAGACAGTGTTGGCAGAAGTAATGTCAGCAACTGGTCCTTTCACCCTGACAGACACATGAAGAGACCCATATGTCCAAACTGGAGGTTTGCTAAAGGAGAAATATAAAATATGCTTGGATCATTCATATATAGAATACTTCAGGCTACAATCATTCTCAGCAAGAGATTTTCCTTAATACTTGTCTACATCTGTCAGCTCATGCTGATACATACTGTAGCTTTATTTTTATTGATTCTTAAATTTTAACAACGTCACAAGTTAATTCACAGGTCTTTAGAAGAGACCAACAGTAACTAAACAATTCCAACATCTTAATGAACCTACTCCACCAGAAATGAATACCACAATTAGTATATTCATAATGAAATTTTTATAATTTTAAACTGTACACAACATATACTCTCTTCTACAGCCCTCCTTGCCACTGGAGAGGCAAATAACTTGTATTTTCCCTTTATATGAACATCTTCTTATATCTTCCAGGCATATAATTTACTATTCCTATAAGCTCTTTTTTTCAGGTAATGGTGGTGGTGCATGGCACTTTGCTTTGGAGCCAATTCCATGCTAAATATCGATGTGTAGCTTAATTAGGGACTAGTAAAGGAAAATTAAGGGTGAGGGAGACTGGATTAACAAAACCAAACAGTGACGATGCTGAAGGTTGACCCAAAAATGCATTTTAAAAATTCCACGTGTTTTAATGAGTAATACTTGTGTGCTTTTTAAATCATTTTGTAGCTATGGCTTCCAGTCATGAAAATATATGCAATCTCATAAAGCGTCTGATATTAGCATGCCTCTTCAAGTGCAAGTGAGTTGTCAATAAGACAATTAAGACAACATCAATAATACACACTGCATGGTATTATCTGCTATTCGAAATCTCAGCCTATCCAAAGATCTCTGGAAACAAAGGGTACATCTGACATTGGCAAAAACGTCTCCCACAAGTGAAATATGTAATTCTGAACGTACGCAACGGCACCGCTACCTGTAAGGGGAAAAATGAATTCCCTTTAAATACAGAATAAATAACTCCCAGTAATGTAAAACCTGGCTCTATAGAAGAAATGGCTACAATAGAAAATTAGCAATCCTGTGCTTAAATCAATCACTTCTATCACATGATCCAAGTCAATAAAAGTACTGAATAAGTGCTATCATTGACCTTAATCAGCCAACAATTGGCACACAGGGATCAGAAATCCTAGTGAGGAAATCAGTTGTCCCTAGTAAATTTTAGGGTTTGGGGGAACTGCAAACGTGTAGTCTGTTATGATACCTTTCTATCCAAACTCCACAATGCTTTTAATGGAAGGAAGGAAGGACTGAAGTTAAATAAGCAAACTTCAGCACACCCCTTTAGGTATAAAACTTAACAGGTGCACGTGCATTCCCATTCCACAACCGAAGAATATTCGTGACTTTTTTTCTCCCCCTGTGTAACACAGGAACTGCAGCTAAGCCTACAATGAAAACAGCCCTCAATGATTTTACTTGGTGGAAATTACCTATCTGGAAGTGAGGGTGATGAAAATCGTGCTGCACAATGATTAATTTGGGCTTTAATCCTGATGTCCCATTTCATCCAAAGTTGCCATTAAGCTCAAAAGGAGAAAGGACTACATAACTGGGACCTAACGTTTTTATTTATCAACCTCATAAGCTGAATGTGGTTTCAGATTGAACAGATTTCCTTGTAACTAATGGACCAGATATATTCATACAATGTCCTTTTATTGATTTTACTTTCTTCTACCTATTGTTTGCATTTTCCTTTGAAAAACACATAACTGTCATTATGCTGTAGATGCCCTTTACAATTATTATATCATTCGCTATTTTGTGACAAAAAAATACATGTTTTGCTACAGTGTGCTTCCTAATGAAAGATTACCCACTAGCCAAACCGGAGCCTAAATTGTTAGAACATACTGTACATTTTGGGAGAAACAGAAGAAAATGAGACCCCTTTGGAATTGGTTTGTTTGGTTTTGAAATATGCGCCTTTAAAAATTTAATAAGAGAAAAAAAAATGGCTAAAGGACAGACTGCGTTTTAGACACATTCTAAACAATAAGCCTATTTATATAACTGATCACATAACAAATTTCTAGGCACTTTATGGAATGAAAAGCCTTTTGCACTGCAGAAGTCATACCACACGCAGCTTTCAAGTTTCAGAAAATAAATATTCAAAGGAACGGAGCAATAAAAAGATATTAAGCATATTTAACCTACACTGTTCCGAAATTTTGCACAGTATCAAAAGTAACCACCAAAATTTTGTCAAATATCTACTAAGGATAAATATGTCAACAAATTTAAGCATACTTTCTTCATTTAACAATTTTCTTTTTCGCTCTTCCTTGATTCATATCACAACAGTTTGTTCCTAAGTTATGATTATGCAAAGTACAATTTGTTTTGGATGACTATTTGGAATGTTTACAATTATTTAAATACAATTTACTTAACTATTTTGAAACCAAATGATGTGTTGAATTAAAGAAGGTTCAACACTCAAATTGCCTTAATATGTTCATTTCTCAGCATACTGCACTGATGGCTGAGGACAGCACATTTTCATTTGTACAGAGTGCATGATGCTCCAGCAGGTCACACTGATGAAACACGCGATTTTAGAACCTCTTTACAAAAGGGCAACTTTCTTTCACGGAATCAAGACTCAACTTATCTGTCAGCATGGTAGCCTCCAGCTGAATGCAAGCAGAGCTTAAAAGAAAAATATAAAACCATACTGTTATCAAAAAAACCTATACAGAACATAAGCTACCACTTAATGATTCAGCAATGATTCAGCTATCAGATTCAAAAACATTTTCAAATAACCAAATAAGTCTGCACGCAAGAGCAGCCTTTGGAGATACTCATATTTATGCATAGCCAGCTTTTGCCAGAACAGCGATGATCTCGAGTTTTTCAGTTCCTTAACACAACTAAGCCTAAGGGCACAAGAAAGGGATGAGGTTTATAAAGTAGGAAGCACCCAGACATAAGTATCTTTGACAGAGTAAAGCTTCCAGCAGGATCTCAACCAGGTGCAGCCACTTTCATTAGCCAAGTCTGAGATTACTCCCATGCTGACTATCAAGTCCTATGAAAATATGAATTATCTGTATGCACCACAGAAGTGTTCATCCACATGCTTTACCACTGCTGGACATCCTTCTCAGGGTTCAAAAACTGCTCACAGAATTACCAACATTCTCTGAGAACTTCCACACATAATACCCAACTGCATTTTGTAGATTTTATTCCTTTAACTTGTCTGTGCTGTTTAATTTCCCGTTAAAAAGGAAACATTTCTTTCAGTGGTACAGATGGGACAAGACAGAAGCTTCAGATTCCTGAGGCATGCAGGAGAGAAGCCGTGTCAGGACTTTCATCTCTCCCTCTTGGTTTCTACTCAAATCTGTCATTTGTGCTTATACAATCAATAACATTCAAACAAGCATTGCTCAGATTCAAAACCCAGTTACCAGCTGGAACCCTCTGCATATTTCCAACTGAAACTCAGGATAGTTCTGGAAGTTCAGCTTTAACCAAACTCCTCAGGATTTGGGTGTGTTTGTTTAAATAAAAGGAAAAGTTCAGATAAAGATCTTAAACTCACTAAGGTATCCTTTCCTGAAACACCTCAACTCTCAGCAGTGGAAACTGAGTCACAGTCTCAGCAGCCCCTTTCAGGATGAACCATGCAAATACAGTTTTGGAGATTTCAGTGTCACTGAAGTCAAGGCTATCCCTTTGATACTCAAAGTCTGAAATAAGCTTGAGCTAAATATTGCCTTATCATGAATAAACCAAGTTCAGATACTTAATCAACTTTTCATTTCTGTGTGATAAAGCATTTATATTATGGCAATCATTGTGACAGCAGGGCTTTGAGTCAGTGTGGCTGCTACCGTGAAGAGTCAGGAACTGTTCTGTCTGCAGGTGACAACCTGAAGGACTCTGCTCAAATCCCAGTACAGTCAAACCAGAACTGACATCAGGTCTTCCTAGAAGAGCATTAGAGGCTGTTCTAAGGCTTGCTCGATCACCTGAAATTCAGGGGCATTTTTCTGGTACAGATATCATCACAGGTGTTGCCACTGAAGCAGATGCATGTCTGCCTACCAGCCTTAAACTTTTTGAGTAGGGAGAGTTTTCTCAGGATCAGGGGAATGACTGATGCTACATCCATGAGGAACATGAATCAGCACCCGGCCCACAGGAGGAACAAAGCTGACAATTATTCTGAAGAGGAAATCCTGGATCCAGTGAACTCAATCGTAAAAGTCCCCGTGATTCAATGGAGCCGAGATTTCTTGTTATACTGCAAAGCCAATAGGGAAAACAGAGGCAAGAATTTTACTTAATCACTTCTTACGCACTTCAACAGTAAGATGGTCTAGTCCTCCCTGTTATTGTCAGGGTTCACATGAGGACAGGGACACAATTCTTCTCTGGTTTATTTCAAACCACCTCAGACACACCTTTCTTTCCTTCCTTTTTTCAGGAGTCAGAAACCCTGAAATCTGGGGACTGGCTCAGATTCTAGCATCTCTTGGTGGGTCTGTCACACAGATGAAAGCGGGCTGCAATTTGCTGCCTAACCTATGCTGTGCCCCAAGCTGCAGTAGCACTGCCTGGCTTCATGTAAGTGACATGTCACAGTCAATAGCAAGCGTCTGAGCTCACTGACAGGCACACAACATGCGACACCATCCTCCAACACCGCTCTCCTCTGCAGCCTCCGCCTCTCGGGGGGAGCGGAAACAAGACTCGGTAGCAAGGAGCACAGAACAGGCATTTCATGGGTTTTGTCAGTGTTGTGATATGCAGCTGCTTTGGAAAAGTATTACCACAACCGAGTGTCAAATGTCACTCATGTTTCCATTGTGACTGAGAACATGGTATAGTGCATAAAACCCAAACGTGCTAGCTAAACTGTGTAACTCCTGAGCAGTGCCCTCCATTAAATGTAATTGCATTATCTGACAAATAATCAATGTTCAGATGACACTCAAGAGTCCTAACTGCTAATCCTGGGCTGAAACTATCTGATATTTGCCTTCTTTCTGAAGTTTTATACTGTGTCTGTGCTTCAATATCAGCCCCAAAGGAGAAGCAGCATCACAAATAAGGTCCTGGCTTCCAATATGAATTTTCTAATAGTGCCATTAGAGAGATGAAGAACATAATCTGGTTTTGAACAAAAGAGGGCTCAGCCTTGGACAAGCAGAATGACACAGCACCTTGTTTATAACATTACTTAAGATATTTAGCATTTAGTTACTTTTTCATTCTGTTAGGCTTAATTCTTCAACATTTGGTACGGATCTCTTATTTTACCAGGAGTTCCAATGAGAAGGGAAAGAACAGTGACTTTGATATCAAAGTCTGCAAAGAAAATTAAAATAGCAAATATTAGTTCAGAACAACCTGTGAGTGTGTAAGAGCTCTTTCATATGGCTGTGGGCTGCTCTGATCTGAATGCATAGAGAATAGCATTCTCCCGGGACAGAATAAAAGGCTTTTTTCACAGCTCTTCTTCCCTTTCCTCTTCCTCAGCTGGGCCTCCAAGCTGGAGCTCCCATTGTCCACAGCCCCCCTGTCCCTGATGTTCCACCTCACCCACATGGGAGTGAGCAGTAGCACTCCAGCTCCTGCCTAAGTCCTGGTCACTCAATATTTGTATTTTCTGCCTTCATCACTGGTGTGTGGTGATACGAAACTCCTCAGAATTTTCTGCCTTCCTCATCTGTATCCAGTAAGGGCCCAGCCAGGCCACCCTCACAGGACCTGCTTCAGAGACCCACCCCTGTAGCTTCAGAGCCAAGAGTGGCCATGGGCAAAGGCGACAGTCCCGTCATTTGGGATGTCTGAACTGGCTCTGCTGTGGAAAGGTGATGGCAGAACAGGGCCAGACAAGCCTTGGTGGGAAGAATGAGAAAATGAGAAGAGCTTTCCTGCTCTTCACAAAAAAGCAAGGTTCTGTGATGTGAGCTTAATTAATGTTTACATGAGCCCTGTATTTGTTTATATTTAATACATCTTTTTCTAAACGTAATTCAAGACCACAGCTATTCTGGAGTATGAAAAGCAACTCTTCCTTTGAACCACATTTTTAAAAGAACTACTATTCCAGCCAATGTAAAAAACAATTACGAGACCACACATGAGTTTTTAAATTACGGATTATTGATGGGAGCAAGTGACCAAAAAAAAAAAAAGAACATGTAAAAAAGAAGGTAATATACCTTACTGCAGGTTTTCAAAACACTGTAACACCTAACTCTTAAAGTAACAGAATTGTGACCAGAATTTTTCACTACTTTAGCTTTTCCTACCTTCAGAGGACTCCATTTAGCACAAACTTAAGTACAATTTAACACTTGACACCCAGCTCTAGCAAAACAACTAAGCACACGTTTCAATACCACTGCTCCCACACTAAGTCAGGATCAAACCATACCACAGAAATGCTCAGTATAAGATCAACTGAAGCAGTACAGGAGGATTCATAACGCTGTACCAGTAAGGTTTTGCACTGAACAGCTTTAACTGACAGTCTTTACATGTAGGTGAAGATGTTGTTTATAAAATCTGAAAGAGGGCTCATGAAACAAATGATCAAGAAGCATAAAGTATTCACAGCTGAAGGAACATACAATCCTCCACAAACACTATGAAATTTCTATAAGCTACAGAAACTTGTTAAGATATAGCTTTCCTTCGAAAATTTAAACATGTAAACCAAGGTAAAAAAAAAAGCGTTGAACATAATAAAAAGATGAGACCATTGTAAAGTTCTTATTCTTGTCATATCACTTTCTCAAAGACAAACATTTATTCTTCTATAGGTGCCTTCATATCATGCAATTATAAGACAGACACGCAAGAATCCTTAAAAATACTAAATCATTATTCAGTAATTATTATTTACACTCTCCTTGTACACTTGCCAAACTCTGCATTAACCTGCTCACAGAAGGATGGGGTGACTGTGCTAAGGCAATAGGTATTTCTGCATGGACTTTAATCAGAAAGCAGCAGACCTTAATAGCATAATAGGTAACTGCGTTCCCTAATTGAAGAGTTCAAGTGTTGGCAATATCATTGATAATAAACTAATAAGTTAGAAGAGCCTTCTTCACCTAGATGTCCAGCAACGATTGGACAAAATAAGGGCTGAAGATTGTTTAGAATTAATAGCGCTCACATTTAAATACAAATTATCTTAGTAGGTTTTTCTATATTGATTGTACACTGCTGTTAAGTCCTCTTATATCTATAGAAACAAATGATCCTTACTCAACATATAAAAGCTGCCCTAGTACTAAATATTGATCTCAACAGGGGGCAAATCCTAAATGGAAGTAACTGGAGGGGACTAAATTCTACACTCAGCAGGTAGGCACATGGGAAGCACCCAGGACCCAGAGTAAGGTAAAAGCGTCTTCCAAGTCCAGCAGAACTTTTGCCTTAACAAGATAAACTTCCATTTTTCACAGATGCTTTCTGAATAATTCTGTGAAAAAACACACACACCTCTGAACAGAGAATGGAAAGAGTTCAAGACACTGCCCTGCCCCCTTTACTGTTTAGATTTCCTGTTTCAAATAAGAAGAGATTATGGAAGGAAGAAAGGTTGTCTTCAAACACAGTTTGAAAAGCCATGTGCAATACTCCTCCTTGCTTTGTCTGCCAGCCCTGTTTCTCCTGACACTGTGGCAAACCCATAGAGAGACCCTGATGCAAGAGATCTTGCTCTGCTCCACATCCATGTAGCTGGAAGCATACTGAAAGCAGTACATTTCCTTATCTTAGGTTTACTACCTTGTGTTCTCCACCATCATCAGAGAGAAAGGTGGAGAGATTATTGGCATGTTAGAAAATTGGGTGTTCAAGGGTATTTTCATTAACAAATCAGAAATAAGAAAACTGTATCATAATAGTTTTTAAACAACAAAACACTTGCATAATTATTAAAAGCAATGAAAAAAATACAATTAGCAAAAGATATGTGACATATCATAACAACAAGCAACAATAACAACTGTCTGAGGACTTATTTTTATTTGTGAAACCAAACAAACAAAAATAAAAAAGAGGGTCTTTTGCTCAGATAGGTAGTATTTTATTCTACCCAAATATACGAAACATCTCTTCAAAAGCCTAATCTCCCAACAGAAAAACCTTGTCAAAGCAAAGAACACCCAGAAAAACAGTCCTCATCTGTTTAAAAACATCAATGTCTTCTGAAAAAGGTACATGAACAAGTGTCATGCAGTTGAAGAACATGGACTAGCTAGACTGTTTTTACAGAGGCATCAAATCTACTTTAGATCTTCATACCAACTACAGAGTACAGAATGAAAACTGTGGTACATTGCAGAATATAAATGTGTAAACCATTTTCAAATCCAGCTGTTTTTATTAAAAATGTAAATCACAAATTTCAATACCTTTCCCAATGTCACAGGAAAAAAGCCTGCATGATAATTTATCTCCTTCCCCAATAGAAGGGTATCTCCTCAAAGGCAAGTTCTGACTAACAATGGTGGATGTGACTTCACTGCAGAAGTTGTATTCAGTAAGCAAAAGGTTAATAGTCTGAAGTCAGTGATTTAGCGTCATGATGTGTGAAGTAGCCAATCAACAGTTGGTGTCTGAAAGAGGATGGAATATCATATTTATAAAGCAAGGGGGGTTGTGGTGATTTTTTTGTTGTTGTTCTGGTTTGGTTTTTTGCTTCTGTGACAGTGATTTCAGCTGGAAGCAAACTAAATTTGACTCAGCCAGCTCACACCTGAAAACAAGATACTGAATCAGTGACAACAACAAACCTGGTCATTACAACATTCATTAAGGCCTTCAGTTAGTGAATTTGGTGGTGAATGTCGATCTTAAAAACACTGGAATAGTATCTGCAAGCTGGGGCCCTATGAAAATTTCTCTAAAAGAAAGGCTTCCAACTTTTCAGAAAGTACTGAAGGGTCCTATATATGACAGATTCATGGGGGCTACTGAGGGACACTGGATGAAGGTAGAAACTCAGGCAGTGTAAGAGAGAGAGGTAAGCTCAGGGTGCTTGTCTAACCCCCCTCTGTTATTAGTGGCAGAAGCCCCTGGAGAGGTGCAATGCCTCCTCAGACTGCCTGAGCCCATACATTTATAAAGCAGTTGACAATAGCCACAAATTTAGGCCATCCCCAGAAGATCCTTTTGCCACTTAAACTGTAAAGCGAAATAAATTAAAATCCAAACTAACTCGACACTGATCACGAGCACCTTTTTTAAAAGAATTCAAGAGTTTTGATGCAAAGAGTAACTGTCAGCCAATATTTTACTCCTGGGATTTTATTATGGTTAACCCACCCAGGATCTTATTTTTTACATTCCTCATGTGTAAGATCCCTACAAGTGTCAGCAGCAGTACTGAAGGGTTGCAGGCATATCCCCAGATTCACCTCAGCTGTAGGAATCTCACAGCATTACTAGATCAGAGATCAACTCAGACCAGTTCTAAATGATTAAGACTGTTAAACCCAACTTACAACAGGTATTTACGCACAGGTTAAAGGTCTAACCTCAAACCTTTGAGAGTCAACTGCAAGGAGCTTATGATTTCCATGGACTTTGAAGCAGCTGCTAAGAAATATTCAGGCTACCATTTTTTGTACCGTGTAACAGGGTAGTAGCAGTATCCTGTGGATACCTTGCAAGTATAGATAAAAATACAGTATGATTTTAAGATCGAATTACAGCAGCACCACTGATGTAGTTTAGGTCTTGTAAAAATCAAAGTTGCACAAAAACTGAAGACCAATAAAAATGTTTCCATGATTCTTTTTTTAATCCCATTGAAAACAATTTCTCGTTGTAAACATTTTTGCCAGCCAAGCACTGCAGCATTGTGCAACTGCATGACAGCCAAAGAGAAACTGATGAAAAGCTGACTAGATTGATTTCATTTTTCCAACCAGAGTGAAATACGTAAAAGGAAATAACAAAATGGTGAAGTTATTTTTATATATAAAAAATGCTCACATTTAATAAACTCACATGGAAACTGCACAGCCAATGGTAATGCTTTTAAAATAAATCTACGGATTCCCTTCGGTTCTGCACAGAAACAAAGGCATGAGTGGGTTCCTGCAGCACCTTTCCCCTTTGCTGGGGACCAGAGAAACACTCTCCCTGCTGGAAAAGTCAGATCCAAGCCTGCCCAAACTCCATATCACCCATTCCCTCTCCCCCTGTGACCTCCCAGGTTTCTGTGTAGAAGTCTGGCAGGGGGTTACTACTGGAACTCAGAGCTATATTTATTCCCTTGGCTCCCATCCATCACTGTTGCAGAGCAGCCAGAAGGGGAACCAACCAATACAGCATGGGTTTTGCCAGAGTTATGCTGCCAGAGAAGTTAAGAATGAAAGACAGAGGAAACAGAAGCTATCAAAATGAGTATTTCTATCTCTAAGGAAATAGGGGCTTCCTCCCTCTGCGGATTCCCCTTCTACAGATAAAGATGTTTCTCTCCTTTTCAAGACATCTTGACAGAGCAACCCGCTGGTTTCACAGGTCTTCTACATCTCCCATGAGGTTCCTCCTGAGAGCAGGAGCACTAACAGCACAGTATCCTTTGCAAACCTCAGGCATTTGCGTGGCTTTTCTTTTCACCTCACATTATTATAGACAAGGTGCCACCCACAGCAAGTTCTACCTGTGCACAGGTCCATGGCACTAACAGTATAAAGGGTTAATGCTGCATCCATTGCATCTCCTACAGCTACACACTCGATGCTCAGCGGCATGTAAGAATCATTTAATTGGTTCTGTACAAACATTAAATCCGCTGAACAAAATAACGGCAACAAAACTCCATTTCAAGATGAAAATTATTTGGATTATAAACATGCACCTCAACATCAACTGACTTTCATAATAGCTGGATTGTGAATTTTATGAGAAAGGGAGAGAGCTGAGTAAGAAACAGTTTTTCCATATCACAGATACTTTGAAGATTTTAGAATTTCCTTTTATTCTCCTCTGGGACTAACCTGATACCTTTTGCAACTTTTCAAAAGGTAGAGCCAACAAGACAGCATAAAGAACGTGAATGTTCTTACCAGGAATGCAGGCTGTGAGACTCTGCAACAGAAACCAGTAAGACCCAGTCCCCCACATCACACTGGAGTGCCCAGGCCAAGAGTCGGTTCTCTTCTGACCCACTCAATAATTACCTGATTATTTAAATTGGAATAGCCTGAAGCAGGAACTTGAAAAGAAGAGCCAAAGTATGTTTTTAGAGCACTCACCTGGGATGTGAGAAACTTGATTTGAAGAAGCTGATTCAAATCAGATAGAGAGGAACGATCTGAATTCAGCTCTCCAGTGACCCAGGTGCATTCCATAATCACCAGTCCATAATGAAGTGCAGAGATGCAACTCTTTCATTTTGAGCAGAAATTCAATTGTGGACCTGAGAAATCCTTCAAAGATGCAGCATGTTGATGCAAACTAATGAACTGGCATTTTTCAACTGCAATAAGAAAATGGCAGCTAGTTCTGGCCAGAAACTATACTTCTATATTTGGAAAGCCCTTAGCATGCCAAAGATACTACCAAACAGGCAAAAGATTGAAATTCTAATCCAGAAGTGGCTGTGGATTTCCTATTGCTCATTTATCTCGTAGCATGCCTATTTATCGCAGACACATGCATATAGCTTTGTGTTTAAAAGAAAAAAATGCTTGAAAATTTGATCTTTAAAACAGTCAAGGATATTTTAAAACATCGGACTTATTTTAAGAGAAATTTTATGGTAAAATTCAAAGAAGGGAGTAGTTAAAACAAGAGAGTTTTTTGGTTTGTATTACAGTACTAATAAGGGTACCAGGTTAACTTCTATTAGTTATGTCATTAGCCCTGAGAGGAATTACACTCATATGGCAAAATCTTAATGAATCAATGAAGAGCAGTTACCTTAAAAAGGTAATATATAGTCATTTTATTGCATGTTTCTGTTTTAGGTACCCTATAATCTTTACAATTTTTTAACTCAAAAGGTTGGATTCCTTTTTGTACTTGAAATAATGAAATGAGATGAAGTTTAATCAGGAAACAGTGGAGTTGCACACTGTTCTTACAGTGGAACTAGGAATCACATGAGATTCACCAGGTAAGGCAGTTTTATCTACTGGCTCAGTCCTACCCAAATCAGAGAAGCAGAACTGGATCATAGAAATCTCATCAAAATCAACAAAAATTCTGCTAAATTTTATGCACTTTCCTCTGAGAAGAGATTCATAATTTTCCACATAAATATGTGATATATTCCAACAAAACAAAGGTAAAAGCTACTTGGAGCTCTGGTTTCAAAACTAGTGCTGCTTTCCAATATCGGGTCAAGCCTCAATATTCAAAAAACTCAGAAGTCTTTGTGTGGACCGGAACCTCTAATGTTCATGCAAACCCTTGAGAAATAAAAGAAAAGAAAATTTATATCTGCTTTTTTTTTTTTTTACCCCAAAACTGTTCCAGCACTGATATGGTTGAACCACGGCACACACCTATCAAAAATCCTTGGCCAGTAGTAGAAAGCAGTTTCTCCTCCTCCTGTTAATTATAAACTAATGCCAGAGAAGGCAAGATTTTTCCCTAATTCACCAGATCAACACTTCACTGTCACATCACTCCTTTGAGCAAAACTGTTATCAAAACCAAAATGTTGCACTGCCCTATGTTTTATTGTTTCTGTGGACCGCTGAAGAAACAACACATGTAGATCTAAAGAGCCAGTGTTAGGAAACATATATGAAACTAAAATGTAACCTGTCCATGCAGAGCTATCAAAAGAAATGCTAGGAAATAAACATCCAGCCCACCACATTAGCCTTTCTTAATAGAAACCTGACTTTACACCTCCTTGCTTTCTTCACTCTAGCTCTCACACGCTCTTTCTCAAGAAACAAACCTAGGCTTCCCTTGAACTCATTTATCCTTTCCTTGCTGATAATTTATTCCATATGCCTTTTGCATTAAGTTATTCTGCCTGATTTTCCTATTTACCCGTGTGTTTTTCTAAATTTTAGGTTAAAGAGACCTATCTACATCTATCCATATCTACCATTGGTATTCCAGCAACAAGATTGATGGTGACGAGGTCCACACAAACCTATGGAGACCAACTTACGAGAGGGAAATAAAACATTAATACCGTATCCTATCATTTAGAAAAATAAATGTAAGGCCAGGCTGGCAACCATCACAGTGCTATCACATGGGTTACCAGGGCTAATTCCCAGATCAGCACGGGCCAGTACTATAAAGGAAGCACTGCACATAGCCCTGTTGTGACCGAGTAGACTGTGGTACTTGATAGCAACCCCTTTGCAGCATTGATGAGCTCAACAGGGCACCCCATCACAAAAAACCATAGTGACTGCGGCAGAATATCCCAAAGGCACAAAAAAGGAGGCAAAGTTTCTAATGGGGCTTATCACATAGGAAAAAAAAATAAAAAAGGCAATGTAAAAAAACTGTAACGAAATTCACATAAAGGCTGAAACCAGCTTATAAAAGGTAGAATCAAGACTGTCATGTACCCCTTTGTACCACGATGCCCTGACCCATTTAAGCCTGATGGCAAGGAAGGCTCCCGGAATATCCTGGACTGCCCCAAGGCAGAGCTCGGGCCACAGGCAGCCCCTGCATCCAACCTCCCCTGCGTCCCCACCTCATACTCTTCTTTTTTTCCCCCCCTTTCTTGCTTTTCTTGTTCTCAAAAGAGAGACAGGGCCAAATTTTCCCAAGCAGCCTTTCCCTGGCACTGTGCTACCCCTGCCCGATCTTCACCGGCTCCCACCCTCCTGGCAAGCACTTGCTCCCTCTGGAAGTCCGAGATGCTACAGCTGGACAGTTTAACACTAATGCATCAAAAAATAGCTCTGTTGCTTGTCCCACACTGTGGGAGTGAAGCCCCACCATTATTACCAGGCGCTGCAACTGCAGATCTGTCTCTTAACGTCCACCAGGATCGACAGTGCTGCTTTTTCCATAACATGACAAATACTTGTAAGGAATTACCTAACTTTGCTTTTGGTTATATGACTCTCAAAAACTGCAAAGCACAATGGAGGAAAGATCAGACACTGAGGCAGCTGTGGCTATTTTAGTTCTGCTTTCTTCTTCTGTGTTTGAAAGACAGTCAGATTATAACAAAATTGTTTGTCTTTAATACAGTTCAACTTGACCGGAGGAACCCATCTCTTTAGAAAACAATCTCACACAGAGTATTTAGATTAAGACCTGTAGAAAACAGTGACTTCAAAATACTTTCAAGGTCCTGTCTTACAATTTTTAAAAAACACAGACAACCAGGCTAATTATAATTACTCCTCTATAATTCTTTTGCCTTTTTGATGCATCTGGTTAGCTAGTAAGATGCACCTGAAAATCAGAGCAAATTTAAATATAAGAGAAAGGTGCCAAATTCAGAATACTGGAAGAATCCTACCTCTGGGAGCATATTAAGTCACAGCATTGGTGCAGTTGGGCAGAGGCAACCCAAATCCTCCCTCGCTACCCTATTCCCCTGCCTCTTTCCTGCTCTGGATCTCTACTGCCCCTGAAAAGATGCTTCAAATGTCTCACTCAGTGCTTGGCTTCATTACTTAACCTGCCAATACGAGTGAAAATGTCATAGCACTTATTGTGATCCACTCAGATTCAGACAGGCGCTGCTCGGTTATTTCACATTAAGCAACAAACACCCATCGGATCTTTACAATTTTCACTTATTTCTAGCCTAGGTCAGATTCTGATCAGTGACTTGGTCATAGGAAGTTCATGCTCCATATTCGGCCACACAACTGGAAGCTGGAACTGCACATCCGTACAATAACCCTGAGATCATCCAATTAAGCATCAGAATCATTTTATTTTTACATATTTTCTTTCAGTAGCTCATCCTTTTCTCCCCTTTTGTGAACATCTGTGCCCGGAGTGTCTTCACTAGAGAAATTTGGATTTCTATCTACAGTTGCCAGAATAACTTTATTCATGTTTCTATAAAAGAAAGAATATGTATTCTGTTTTTTCATCTGTGTTCTCCTTCCCCGAATCCAAATTGCTTGCAACTCTGGAATTGCAAGGTGTGAATGAAAGGACAGAAAAATAGGTTTTCAAAAGCATACTGTTTTTAGCGTTTTAAAGAGCTGATACACATCTATTCAGGTATCTGAGAGAAATTCAGAGATTAAAGTATAAATTTACTTACAAATCCTTTTAAAATACACTAAATCAGATGACTTTTAAAAAGCGTTAGCTGCCCACATTCAAACTAGAAAAATAAATCTATTTATGGCTTTAGTTTCCATTTTTATAAAGTTCATATAAATCCATCTTTTTTTTTTCTTTTCTTTTTTTTTTTTTTTTTGATGTAAAGGCACTCTAAAAACACCTGTGCAATTCAAAGTCAACTTTAAGCAAAAATCAACATTTGGAAAAATTACTTCTACTGATTTTCCTATACTTGATGAAACTTGTGTTTCCTAAGGAATAAACACATTCCACTTTAATGCACTAGAGGATTTACTACATGTGTTTGAATGCAAATCTCTTTGGTCACCTAAGGCTCCATGGTGGGTAAACAACCTAATGTGTCAGCTTTCTGTACTGAAGATCACAATTTCTGATCTCAGCACTGTCTTCATTGCTGCAAGCAAAACAGTGGTACTGATGTTGCAACTTACAGGCTACTCTCTTCTGATAATGAATGGGTTGGGTTATCGGCCTCTGGCATGGACAAAAATATGACAATCAGTCTCCTCATTATATAAAAGTCTACAGTGAAGACAGTGCCAGACAACTTGCTGAGTACTAGAGCTCAAATATGTTCAGAAGTCAAAAAGCCCGTAGAACAAATCCTTTTTCTTCCTTACAATTGATAAAGTCACAGTCAATTTATTAAAAGTGTTTTAATACGGCATTTCCATCATAGCAACTTGTATCTCCAGGAACTCATTTGCAAAACACAGCTTTAGCCTGCAAATATTTTAGGTTCATTCCCTGCACATGTAACAGAGAAGCTGACCTTTCTTACATCTGCAGTTGCTAATCGTCATCATCTTAACAACAAATGAAAACAAAGTTTAAGTCACTGGCACTTTAAAAAAACCCCATCCTATTAAATCTCGTTTACCTGCAGGAACAGAAATTCAAAGTCACGAGCAAAATCTGAAGACAGAGCAGACATGAGAAAGTGCACCCAACCGCAGGGTTTAGCAACTGTACCGAGACTCTCTTCTAGTGCACGTTCTGAAACAGCAATCGATTGCACTTGATACCAAACTGGAAACATTTTTCTTCTACAACATTCTGAAAACTTTAAACAACTCATTTATGATTCTTTTCTTCTGAAGATTAACAGCACATCCACTAGAAGATTAATTGAAAATAAAATTTTTAAAAGGATAGCAGAAAGGGCAAAACAGAACAGACTAGGACAAACAACTCAAGCTATTTACAAATATTTTTATAATGACTAGAAATCATAGAGCCCTCCTTAGCCGTCTAACTTAAAAAACAGTAACAAAAAAAACAAAACAAAAAAAAAAAAAAACAAACAAGCCAAAAAAATGCATCATCTGTTGACTGAACACAGGGCCTGATTTTCAAAGCTGCTGAGCACCCACAACTCCATCTGAAGTCAGTGGAAGTGATGAATGCTCAGCAGCTCTGCAAATCAGGCCTAAACTGTGCGGGATCTGCTAGAAGAAGTGGTGTTCAGAGGAGGGGTTTTGTTGCAAAAACGAGGAGGTTCAAAGTAATCTGTCAAAGAAGTGCTGCCACATTCATGAGTCGTAAAGCTAGCTGGCTCTCAGCTATGGGAAAAAAGTTAATTCATAGGGCTCATAGGGCTTGCATTTGTCAAGGAGCAGGACGTCAATGCTATCATTATCAGGCAAATCAGCCAGGCGTTTAATGGTAGAATCAGGAGACATTTGCTCTCCACTATCAGAATGACATCATAACTAAAGCAGCCTTCGGCGAGGGGGGAGAGCCGGGGCAAGGCTTGGGCTGCACGCACACTTTGCACTTCTGCTCGGCTCGCCCCACCGACTGCTGCTCCCCTTCCCCAGGAGGAAACTTCCAGCTCTCAGCTGCCTTCACTCCACAACTTCGTCCTCGCAGCATCCGATTTTACAAAATACTTCTAAACCTGTCCGATCCAAAACTGCAACATTGTAACCCAGATATTCGGTTAGGAGGGGTTGGGTTTGACATAGAAGCTGCAAATTCACTCTAAACATTTCTGGTATTTTTAATTACTTCAGTCATCTTCATTCTCCATCAAATGGGGGGGAGGTTACACACACATTAAAAATTCGTTGCCTCTCTGATTTAAGAAGTAACAGCTTAGTTAACTGAGTCGATTTTGAAGCGTACACAAACACATACACAAACAATCTTTGAATATTCTGAAGCATTTAGTGATGATCTATTTGATGACCAGAAATATAACAGCAATGCATATTTCCCTTCCACAATAGCTGTAATTATACAAGTCAAACAGCACGAATTACAAACTACTAATCTATTTTCTTTAAAAATATCACTACAGGTACACAGGCACAGTACAAAAGCCTCACCTTGTATAACAGCTGTGAGGGAAAAAGTTATGAAAGCAGACAGAAAACCTAAAATCCCTGAGGCTACAAAAAAATCCCGCTATTGAGAAATAACCCAAGAGACCACATAGGGAATGTACAGCTTTCAGAAGCACTTCTCATCTTATTTGCACTTAACCTATTGATGTACTTATGCAGGTCACTTACTTTTCGGATATGTTTGAACCCTTTATAATCATGCAGATCGCCGCGGTTTTCACTTGGGCTTTTGTTTTTTTGGTTTTGTTTGGTTTTTTTGCAAACAAGTTTCATTTAAAAAAGATCCAATTATGCAAATCTGCTCCCGGATAGGTAGTGAATATTCAATATGATGCTGATACTGTAATAGTTCAATGCAATGCACTGTACTGGACAGATTTATGAGGCAACGTCACTACTACGCTCTGGTCCTCGCTGAAGCATCTTGAAGTTAATTAAAGCTGCAATGTCCACTTTTCCAGCCACCCTCCTCATTCAGGTTTACTATTTCAACATCAAACCAGCGAGGGGGCCTCCCCCCTCTCTCCGCACATTTAAGCAGCCTTCCACAGTCAATGAACAATGAACAAAGATTTGAGCGATAGGAAGGGGGGGAGAGAAAAAAATCTCCACAGGAATAATCAAATCCGGTTTAAACAAGTAAAAATATAGTTTCTAATATTAAACTAGAAAAGAAAACATTCTTCTCCAAGCGAACGTGCAGAGGCGCTTAGCCAACCCCTTCAGAAAGGGTCTAAAAGCAGCCAGTCCTTTTTATTTCGAGCAGTGAATGAGCCCAAACAAGGCTTCTAAACTTAATTATGACACTTAAAATAGTCTTTTTCCACAGAAGCGGGGCGGCTCGCCGCCGCTATCTGTATCAGCCGGGCACATCAGCTCAGCAAACACGGCCCCTGTTGGATTTATTTTAAACTGCACGGGGGGGCGGGGGGCGGCGGGGGAATGCACAGCCCCGCAGAGCGCTCCCGCCGCGGGCGGCCGGGCAGCCGCGCCCCGCGCCCGCCCCTGCCCCGCGCCCGCGGAGCGCCGCGCCCCGCACAGCCCCGCACCGCACCGCCGGCTCAAGTGCGAACGGAGCCATCTGACAAATCACGTCCCCGCCTCGACACTGTATCGGCCGCTGCCACATCCGCCGCACGCACCCCGAAACAATGCCCGCCGCGCAGGCAGGCGGCGGCCGGAGCCCTCCCTGCCCGCCGCGCCCGCCCCGGGCAGCCCGCACCCGCACCCGCGCCCGCACCCGCACCGCGCCCCCGGCCCCGCCGGGGCACGCCGGCAACTAACTTTTCGGATGGAGCCCCGTGCGAGCCGCCCCGCGGGAGCCGCAGACCCCTCCGATAAACAGCGTAAATCTTCGCGACCTTTTTATTTTTGCGCTGAAGTTCACACACACAGGCGGCAGCGCTCGTCCACCCCCCCCCCCACCAGCCCCTCTCTCTCTGTCTCTCACACACACACATATATATTAATTATTTGCAAAACTGCAACAGATGGGCGCATTAAAATCTGGATTCTTTCCTACACTGCATCAAAGAATCTCTCCTTCCTCCCCCCCCCTCCACCCCGCCCGCTAATCCCGCCGCCGGCCCGGTGCCCCCCCCACCCCGCCTCCCGCACTCCCCACGCCGGGAGCGGGGCCGCTGCCCCGCGCAGGCACCGGCGCCCCCGCGGCCCTCCGCGCACGGCGCGCCGCCGAGAAGGTGATGCTTTCCCCCCCACTGCCCGCCGGGGATTGCCATTTAAGTTTCCTCCTTAACCTGTTACTTTCTCCGGGCGCTGACAAAAGCCCCGGCGGCGGGCTGGCAGGTGCCTCCCCGTTCCCCGCGGCGCCGCCGGGCGCGCTCCGCTCCCCCCCGAAAGGGCTGAGACCTGGCCTGACATTTAGTGCCTACTTGAATGTCACAACGCTCCTCGCAGCATTATGCACGGCTCCTATTCATAAGAGGTCGATTAGAGCACAAAATGGCAGGTCTCTTAGGCACTTGAATCTCACAAGTTTGACACATGGTATGCATCAGCTAACTTTGATGAAAAAAAAAAAAAAAAAAAAGAGGGGGGGAGTTTACAAATTACACCACGATTAGCCGGGATCCTAACGGGGGAGG